>JAWNNL010000081.1:0-83796 GCA_035045005.1 Liodrosophila aerea
TCTTCGATGCGTGGTAGTCGGCAACATGTTGTTTCATATCGTCTAATGTGTCGAATAATTTTTGACAAAATCGACACATATTTGGATACTCTGCGGCATGAGAAGAAAGGTGAGTCCATAGTTGTCCCACTGAGACGAATGTCTGTGGACAGCGGGAACACTTGTGTTGCCCTCCTTCAGTGTGTAACGCACAGACATGTTTCAACATATGAGACTTCGTTTTAAAGGTACCCAAGCATTTGGAGCACTTGTGAGGACGTTCTCCGGTGTGGACTCGTATGTGCTCTTCTAATCCAGTTCGGTCAAGGCATATTTTAGAACAATAAGAACACTTTAAGCGTATGTCGCGACGTTCTCCGTGATGAGACCGCATGTGTAACTTTAAACTACCCCTCGAAAGGTATTGTTTTTTACAATAGTCGCAGGGGTATACATTCTTCGGTCCGTGGTAGTCGGCAACATGTTGTTTCATATCGTCTAATGTGTCGAATAATTTTTGACAAAATCGACACATATTTGGAAACTCTTCGGCATGAGTAGTGAGGTGATTCCTTAGGCGTCCCGTTGTGGCGAATGACTGTAAACAGTGGGAACACTTGTGTTCTCCTCCTTCAGTATGTAATGCATAGGTATGTCTATCCAGATGACCCTTCCTTTTAAACTTGGCCAAGCATTTGGAGCACTTGTAAGGCCGTTCTCCAGCGTGTTTCTTCGATGCGTGGTAGTCGGCAACATGTTGTTTCATATCGTCTAATGTGTCGAATAATTTTTGACAAAATCGACACATATTTGGATACTCTGCGGCATGAGAAGTAAGGTGAGTCCATAGTTGTCCCGCTGAGACGAATGTCTGTGGACAGCGGGAACACTTGTGTTGCCCTCCTTCAGTGTGTAACGCACAGACATGTTTCAACATATGAGACTTCGTTTTAAAGGTACCCAAGCATTTGGAGCACTTGTAAGGCCGTTCTCCAGTATGGACTCGTAGGTGCTTTTTATAAGTTTGTCGGATCGGGAATGTTTTGGAGCAATAAGAACACTTATAACGTGTTTCGGCACTCTTAGTTTCGATGGGTGGCTTGGTAGTCCCAGCAATCTTGGTTTCCTTCGCAGTGAGTTTCTCTTTATGTTCCACCAAATGGGATTTATAAGGAAATGATTTGGGGCATTCGGAACTCTTGAAAAACTGTTCAGTCTTATGCGTTCGCTTATGACTTTGCAAACCTCTTAAAGATGAAAAGTCCCTGTTACATATTTCGCATTGATAGTTTGTACAATCCGAAGTAGTAAGAGCAGAAAGGTCATCTATTTCATTCTTACTTGTCCTGAATGTAGATCTTCCAGTTGGTATCGACCAACTGGAACTAGTTGATTCCAACGAACTGGACCTTGTTGATACCGACCAACGGGAGCCTGTTGATTCCGAAAAGAGGCAGCTAGATGATTCCGACAATCGAGGACTATCATTGTTAGCAGCCTTCGATTGGCTATCACTGTCTTTTGTTAGTTCTCTTAAGCACAATGATCGTCGCCTGTTTACTGGTAGTAGTGTCCTCGTAGTGTCATTTTCGGCCTCTGATCCTGATTCGGTCTCTGCATTAGTCTCTCTTGCGGTTTCTGGTACGGCTTCTGGATCATCTATTGGGTCAATTTTAACATCTCTGCGTAAAAGTTTCCACTCCTCATTTAGCAAAGAATCGAGCATTTGATCCACTTCTTCTTCCTTCGTGTCAATGAACGTTCCGTTAGTCTGTTCAATCTTGATTGCTCTTTCTGCATCGTTAATACTTGTGTGACACTCCGTGTCTATCTCCTTTTTAATTGTGGATGGCGCAAACTCACTCATAATTTCGGCTAGTAGATATTTTGAATTGCAGAAATTTTTTTTAAATGTCTCTAATTTAGTTTAGTAAACGCTGGCGAAGGACACTGAGCTTGTCATGGGCGCTTGGATCTTTTGATATGCTTAATATTTGGCTATGGCAAGTTGATAGAGACTGGGTGTATTATGATTCCAAATAATACGGCGGCAATTCCACGGCGATGTTATACTCCTTTGTAGTTGTACAACACACAAAATTATGGAGTGCTGTGTCAATATGTCGCTTGCCGAACGAAGATAGATACACGTACGCTCGGTAGATAAGCTAAATAACAACTCTCGTTTGCCGAGCGAAGAAAGGACACTTGCGCTCGGTTTGAGTGCGGAATAACAACTGACTGACCAGGCGGCCAGTCTACTTTATTAGACCCTTTCTTGGGCATACATATTACTTTACATTCTACATTTACATCTTACATTCAGCTTAGGTAGAATTCCATCTTATCTTATCTCTTAGGTAGTTTTCCTCTATTCAGGGTTTTCCCTTGTTATTTCCCATATCTGAGTCCAGACTGCTATCTGTGTCTTAATTGTTTAGGTCTAGTCTGGACTCTCTTTTATTATCTGTCTAGTGAGCCTATCTCAATACAATGTCTAGGTTCAATGGCAGACTTATTAATGTTATAAAATATAAGATTAAACAGTAGTGTTGGGTTGCTCATAAGTGAGTGAACAAAAATGGGCTGCTCACTAAACTGAACAAGTGAACCAGTTCTTCCCTAATTTTTCTTTTTTGCTCAGTTACGGAACAGCTCTTGCTCACTGCTCTGTTGCTCAATTATTGAACTGCTCTTGCGCACTTCTCAGTAGCTCAGTTATTGAACAGCTCTTGCTAATTGCTCAGTTGCTCTCCTGCTCTTACTCATTGCTCATTGCTCAGTTGCTGGGCTGCTCTTGCTCACTGCTTAGTTACTAAACAGCTGTTGCTAATTGCTCAGTTGCTCTCCTGCTCTTACCCGCTGCTCTGTTGCGCTGTTGCTGGGCTGTTCATGCGCGCTTTATGTGCTTGATCATCATACGTTTTTCCTCACTTTGGTTTTTCTGAGAACTTTTGCGTTTTTGCTCACTTCTTGTAAAATTGACAATTTAATATTAAAAAAAATTAAATAAATATGTCTTTAATTCGAAAACACAGTGGGTCCATTTCGAGGACATTGGCAGCTAGCAGTCTGGGGAGATTTAAGATTAAGATTAAGACAGTTTACTAAAAATGATAAAAAGAAAAATAGGTCAGCACGCAACTGTTAATGAAAAGAATTAAAAATATGCTAAATGGGAGATTTTTAAGATACTTAAAAAGGTTCCAAGTGAGCAAGTGAGCAATCCTTCTTCGATTAGATTGCTAAAAGGAATCTGAGTTGAACTGTTTTCAGCAATATATGTTTAATATAAGTTGGCAGGCACATTAGGTGTGAGTGATTTTTTGGCTTGGGCGCAAAACGGCCTTGCAAACGCGTAGAACCATCAAAAAAAAAGAAACAAATACATTTTTTATATATTGATGGAAATTGATTTTAGCGCTACCTTAACGTCGTAAAGGGCCAATGTCAGGAAAAAAAACTCGGAAAGCTCCCCCCTTACCTAGTACAGGGAATTGAATCTTGAATATCTCCGGTGTTTATTATCCGATTGAGCCACAATTAACAGTACAGATAAAGATTATCATAAGATTATTGTATGCCAAATTACAAGTTTGTATCTTTAAAATTGTGGGTGTGGCAGTTTTTCGCGGTTTTTGGGTGAGGGGGAGGAGGTATCAAAAATCAAAAACAAACTTGATCTGCTTGCACTATAAGGGCATCTAACTGTCAAATATGGTGTCTCTAGCTCTTACAGTTTACGAGATCTAGGTGTTCATACAGACGGACAGACGGACGGACAGACAAACAGACGGACGGACGGACAGACAGACAGAAGGACATGGCTAGATCGATTCAGCTCGTCGTCCTGATTAAGAATATATATACTTTGTGGGGTCTGCCACGCCTCCTTCTGCCTGTTACATACATTTCGGGCTTGCACAATCTTAATAGACCCTTTTGTACTTTTTTAAAGTACAGGGTCTAAAAAACCAATACTTAACAGGACTCGCAGCAGTTGGGTCGCCGCTTTGGCTGTGCTGTCATATCATGTGCACATCACATCAATTTGCAAAAGAAATGAAATGGCAGTGGCAGCCACTTAAGCCAGCAAACGTTGCTAGATGAAGAGCCAGGAGAGGGGTGGATGGGGGCAGCAGCAACAGCGGAAGTGTGTTTGCTTGTTTAAGCAGAACTCATAAGTGGGGGGGGGGGGGGGGTCGGCGTAGGGGTAGGGGTAGGGTGTTGAAGCAGAAGCAGAAGCAGAAGTGTTTCAGCAGAGCTACGTGCGTTACTCATGCTGTCAATTGCAGCCTGATGAGACTAACTGTGTGTGTGTGAGTGTGTGTACACACTCCCCCTCCCCCTCCCACAATACGCAAATCAATTTGTGTTGGTTTTTTCTCCTTTCTTTTATTCCTTGCGTCGTACAAATCAAACAGTTGGCAGGACGCAACTGATTTTTGCGACAGGGGTATAGGTGTGTGTGTGTATGTGTGTGTGTGTGTGTTTGCCGCTTAATGATGTTTGTCGCCTGTCGAATGCGCGTGTAAATTGGCATACGTGTGACTGCTTGCAGAACGCCCTGCATTCCCTCCAACTCCCTTTCCCCCACCTCACTGTTCCACTTCATCACCTTCCCCCCGCCTGGCGACAGCATGTCCTGGCATGCAAATTTTAAATCGTATGTAAATCTTATGCTTCGCACGCTGCTGTTGCCACGCCCACGTCTCTCGCCTGCGCCTCTGCCTCCGCCTCATTTGCATACAAGAACTCTACACATGTTAAAGGTCTGCCTCTCGCTTTCCCCCCGCCCCCCTCTATCAGTTTCTTGCTGTGACTTAATCCTTTTTGCGCGCATTAAAAGCTTGGCCCCCCGAAAAATTTGCTCTTTGGATTTTGAAAAACATTATACAAATTTTATGCGCTCTACTCTGTGTCTCTTTTATTTCTGGTTGCTATGCCTGCGGTTTTTCTTTTATTTGCTGTTGTTGTTGCTCAACGCTTGACTGACAGCCAGACATCAAAATCAGCTTAGGGAATTTTCGCTTAATAAAAATTTACAATGTTATGTCCTGGCTCTACTCTGATCTGTCTGTCTGTCTTTCTGTCTGTCCCTCAGTCCGTCCGAAATGTCCTCTGGGCTGACGCTTGAAATTTAATTACGGCCTCAGCCTGGCGGCGGCTTAAAGCGTGTAATTAGTGCGACATATAATTGAAAAGGACTCAAATCATATAGCCCGAACATATCTGACCCCCCTTACAACAACTCTCCCGCTTGGTCTGTCCTATATGTCCTGCATGTCCTGCATGCCCTGCCTGACCCTAGGCAAATGTCACAATTTCCTATGTACTCGACATTGACAACATTTGTATAAAAAGAGCTTAAGTGCAGATTAAAATAAAAAAAAAATAATTAAAACTAGATAAATGCAGAGAGACCAAACCAAATTACGCAAATTTCATGGAAAAATCATTTTCAATTATAGGGAAATTGTTTATGCGAATTTAAGAGAATTTTTCTGTCGAAATTATAAAATAAAAGTATACATACTTAAGTATAATGGTAATTTAACAAGAGAAAATAAATATTAAACACAAGGAAAACTTCCAAATTCTTTTTTTCAATACGAGGAGTAACTAAAAATTCGATAAAAATTACAAACAATTTACGTTTATAGATTTCAAAATATGTTGATATTTTTATACCCATTGTACCCAATGAAAATCGATAAAAAAAAGGTATAATAACTACGTATTATGCAGAAGGCGGCATGGCACGACCTACAAAAAATACATATATCCTCGATCAGGACGACAAGCAGACTTCGACATAGCTCAATCTATCTGTAAGTCTAGATTTCTGAACTACTAAGAGCTAGCAGCACCAAATTTAGAATGTATGTATGTAGGTCTTCTCCCACAATTGAATAAAAAGCCTTGTAAGCTCACAAGTTTAAATATACTTAGTATAAAATATGCTTACTCATTCTATGCAGTTAAGAAAAAAGTGTTGCAGCCTTTTGGGCTGAGCACGGAATGGAAATTCAAAGTAAGCCCTACTTTTTACTGACTAATAGATTTTATTCAACAAATTTCTTTAATAAAATGCGAATTTAGCAATTTGATATTATTAGTTATTAAACTCATTGTACGAAAATTCAAGTTGAGTTGATCGTTAGTTAAAAATATGCTTCAGCAAAATAATTTGAGTGATCAGTATGTTACCTATAGTTGAAAACATTAGTTCTAATTAGTTGGTTAAAAATTAATAATTCAAACATTCAAACATTTTATTGATACCCATATTATTTTTAGACCCTGTACTTTAAAAAAGTACAAAAGGGTCTATTAAGTTTGTGCAAATGACATTTGTGTGTAACAGGCAGAAGGAGGCGTGGCAGACCCCATAAAGTATATATGTTCTTGATCAGGACGTCGAGCTGAGTCGATATAGCCCTGTCTGTCTGTCCGTCTGTCCGTCCGTCTGTCCGTCTGTCTGTCTGTATGAACACCTAGATCTCGGAAACTATAAGAGCTAGAAACTTAATTCTTTTTTTATTAGGTTAGTGTATTACATAGGCAGGTCAAGTTTATTTCAAATGTTTGACAAGTCATCCCCCTCCCCCTCAAATTTGCAAAAATGTTCTTAGTATATACAGTTTTAGAGTCACTGGATTCATTTTCTGCAGGATAAAAGCTTTAGGTGCTTTGCATGTTTGGTGCGAGTTGCAGCCCAATCGGATAATAAACACCGGAGATATTGGAGATAGAATTTTCAGTACTAGGCATTTGGCTAGGGGAGGGGGGAAGCCGCAGCGTATGCGGCCACTAGGGCGTATGCGTGATTTTTGATTGTGCGTATGAATTTCTGCATGAGTATTGGTTATTGTTTGTATTTTAGTATATATTTGTATGTATAAGTGTATGTGTGTATGTATACACACATATGTTTATATGTATGTGTATGTGAGTATATACTTACATATATGCAGCTGCTATTATCAACGCCCAGGGTAAATCAAAGTACAGGGTCTTCTACTGTCGGTTGAATCCGACAATATTTAAACATTTATCTGTTCTCTCCTCAACAAATACAAAATATAATAAAATAAACTGAATTTCTAATAAATTATTCTTTTTGATTATATTTTTAACAGAGGACCATTTCCATAATTTAGTTATTAAGCTCAAGCATCGTAAGCAGCTACTCAATTCAATATGTCCCGAGCTATTTAAGCCGATTTAGTGCTTCGCTTAAGATTTGTGGCACATTTTTTTAATCTACTGACCAACTGGCCATCTGTTACCTACTATAGTCCATTATGAAAATATTGATCGCATCAATACACTTTTTTCTCTTCGCATTTTCAATTCAATTCCCTTTCGTCCATTTATGAGTAAAATGCATTTTCAATCCAATAAACTCTGTCCCCTGCACCATTTCCCTCACTGCAATTTTTTGGCACAAAAGGACACACACATTGCGGCTAACTTAAGGGCTAAGAGCTCTATCACCGAAGTGGAGAGTACAGTACCTCGTGCTGTCTCAATAAATCGCTGCTAGCCACGCCCACTGCCGCCTGTCCGCCAGTTTTGGCCCTGGGGCTGCAATTTCTTGTCCTAAATGCAGCTACAGCTTCTTTCCCGTGGCACATTAATATCTATATACATTTTTCATCTCTTGCTCAACGTAGACAATGCAAACAAGATAGTTCGCATTGAGGGGGAGTGAATGACTAGTTGATACTCTCAAATGCACTCAAAATATCTGGATTGACTAAAAAGTTATCTTTAGGAATGAAAGAATATTATGCTCTAAATAAAAGTAACAATTGATTTAAAAATAGGAAATTGTTTTTATATGTGAGAATACCCTGTTTTTAAACTTGCTTAGTCACTCGGTTGAGTTATGAAAAACTGTTGACTGCTTTTAGGCTGAGGTGGAAATGCCATTTTAACCACGGCCAAAAGTATGCAACACTTTTCTATAACTCTGCAGAATGACTAAGCAGAGTATGATAAGAAATCTAAGACCGTAATACTCTTAGAATGCATTTCCAGGGTAGTCGTCAGCTAGCTTAGTTAAGGGCATTTTTGGCATATTTCAGTGTCAGGCTGATGGCATTTCTGTGTCGCCATCTGCTCTATATACACTTTCACTTTGTCAACGCCCACCATTAGGGTGATAGGAACTTTTGGGGCTCGTAATTGAGCAGCACCAGCTGCAGGCGTTTTAAACTTAAAGCCAACAAGTCAAGCTGCCCAGTTGGACTGCCTGCCTGTCTGTCTGTCTGTCCCAGGCCCAGGCCCAGGCGCAGCCTGAAGCAACAGCAATGGCAACAGCAAATAGCCCATTTAATTAGCCCAATTAATGCGTACTCACGTCGCGTCGAAATTGTCGTTAACTTCATCACCCATTCCGATTGCGAATCCCCTTTCACCACTCCCACTGTCAATCCTTTTCCCTTAGAGCTATAGAAGTTCATTTGGGGCTGGCCTTCCTTCCGAGTACGTTTGAGGCATGGGGTTTATTTGCATTAAACTGTCGTAACTAATTGACAAATGGCGAGAAAATCTTCTGCTTCTGCTTCTGCTTTTGCTTCAAACCATCAACAATCAGGCAAACATGACTTTGAGCTCATTGTCATCAAAACTGTTGATTGAGAGATGCTACAAAAAGTGCGAATATAAACAAATTTAGCTATAATGTTGGGAAGGCTACAGTGGGACAACAATTCTCAAATCAATAATGAAATGATTAAGTCTTTTACACTATTTCTAAGACTATCATCACCCAGTTGAAAGGTAATCTCTTCTTTGAAACCAAATTCTCTTTAACTTCTTCACACATTTGAAATGTAAATCCAATTATATATTTTCTTTTGTCAAAAATGAACACCCTAACAATCCCTCTTTAATTTACTGTCCTCCTTCTCCTCCACATACGAGTATCTTTCATCTAGTATCTCCAAACAAAACACATTACATGAAATTCAATTTTCAATAATTTTGTTGCAAAACAAATAACAATCATTAAAAAGAAGTTCTCAACTGGCACTCATTTGCATCTGATTAAAAAGGAAAACACTCAAATGGGGGAAGCAAGCCAAAAGGAAAAATGTGAAAAGTTTTCAACACGGTAAGGTAAGGTAAGAGACTTAAGTGTGTGTGCTGGGATGATGCTGATAATTTTTAAAATTCAATTTAAATTCTTGGCTCATATTTCAATTGCAGTACGTGGCGTATGCGTAATTTTTCTCGGTGTGTGTGTGTGTGTTTGAGTGTGTGTAATGTGGACATGTGAGTACGCTGATAAATCAGCTATATATCTCTGTTACATAACTGACATTTGTCATGCGAGAAAAGCGGAGGAGAAAGCGAGGGAGACGAGGGAAATTGTCATTGAACCGCAGTTGACATGAGCATGAGCTCTGTCACTGAACACTCAAGGGACTTTCCTTTGCTCTTGATGTATTATTTCCTTTTATTTTCTTTACTTTATGACTTATTTGCCAATCAAGGAATTTAATGGTATCCTGTTCGTTCAGCTGATCACACGCCGCTTGAAGTCTGCTTAATTAATGATAGCGAAAAGCTTTACACTAAGGGAAAATGCTGCATTAAATTAAATTAAATTAAAATTAATTAATGCCAGTGTTTTTAAATGAAAATTTAAATAATATTTATTGTAAATTAAATGAAAATTAATGATAGTATTTAAGGTAAATTAAATTAAAATTTAAATAATATTTTTGGAAAATTAAAAAAAATAAATGTAAATATTTAGAACAGAATTTTTTGGTAAATTAATTGAAATATATATATATATATATTTTATTTTGTGAAGTAAAGTTGAGGCAATATTATGCAGTTTTAACATCTTTTAACAGCACTTGACAGTTGATGCGCTACAGGCTTACCAGACTGTGGGTCCAAGCCAAACCCTTCGTTCAGATTCTGGTAAAATTTTCTTATTTGCCGCTCGAATGACGTTAATTCATCTAAGGAAGTTTTGCTGCACTTCACTCGACTTGTGCAAGAGCTGAAACAAGTCGCAAAAATGGCAAATAAATGAATTTCATTTATACTAGTACGCTCGCTTTCTTCACTCCTGCCCCAGTATCCTGGACTCTATTTCTCTCTGGCTTTTACCCAGACATAAACAAAGTAAAATCGACACAAATTCCACAGAGCTTACAAACGTTTTGTGTCTGGGTCCCAAAAAGGATAAACGCATTGCCCAAAACCCACACGAACACACACATACCTGCACACATCAAACACACACACACACACACTTTCGGAGAGTGAAAGCAGCAACACACTCAAAGCATATTTGCATTCAAATTTTGTAGCAACAAGCAAACAAACAAGCTAAAGGCAGCAAAGGCAAAGGGATGAAGGACGAAGTGAGGTGTGGTTAAGGCAAGGGAAGGGGATATAGTATAAAACGCTGCAATTCCCGTACCGTAGACAAGCGAGGCGTAACCCACAAAATCACCCAAGAAAAAAAAGAAAGAGCAATGAGAATTGGCACGTAACGCCAAAGCAGAGAAACTGCAATGTACACTGCAAGAAATAGAGGGTGGAATGTATACCTTCTTGGAGATAAGACTTTCTAGTATTGTTTATAGTTCACATCGAACCAGGGACATAATCTATATCCAATATACCGTAATCTGCAGAATGGATAAACCTACTACTACTTTGGATTGGGCACTGTGTATGCCAAGCACAACTTGCCTCACTTCAATAGGGATATGGGGATATGCAGTTGCAGCCTGAAATTTCGACAGTTGCAAAGGGAAAGCAAAGCCAATGAATTGCAGCACCAAGTGAAAGACAGGTACAAAAAAAAATCTGTCAGTTTGAAAACCGCGCACATGTATCGCAATCAGCATATCCTTCTGTTGCTGCCTCTTGTTGCATTGTTTGTGTTGGCGCGCCACCGCCAAGGTGAAGGCATGCCAAAGGACTTGTTAGCCCTTCGCCAACCCTCTCTGACTTGGCAGTCGATGGATGAGCACACCCTCTGCCAACATCATGTATGAATGCCAGCCTGTTGGCTGTTGGCTGAATGAATGACTACCTGAGAGACTGGCTGACTGACTGATGAGAGAACTGACTGAGCGACCTGAGAAGACCTTGTTGCTTTTGAACTTGGCAGCAGTTCAGCGGGTCAGAGTGATGTGCGGATTGAGGCGGGTTGGTGGGTCGGTGAGTTGGTGGTTCCCCATTTCGCTTAGGGGAATTGAATTGAGCCTAGGTGTAAAGGCGCCGCCATTGCAAGAGCCTGTATTTTGATTGAGCGGCACAAATATCTGAGGTATTGTATAAATAACTTTATAAAACATACTCTATGACAGCCAAACAATTTCACAGCAATAAAGTAGTGCTTAGTGCTTTAAAGATACAAACTTGTGATTTGGCATACTGTAATCTTATGATAATCTTTATCTGTGCTGTGAATTGTGGGTCAATCGGATAATAAACACCGGAGATATTCAAGATTCAATTCCCTGTACTAGGTAAGGGGAGAGCAGCGCCAGCGAATGTGTTGTTGCGTGCGACTTTACGATATGTGTGCATGTGTGAGTGTGTGCATGTGTGAGTGTTTGTTAGTGTGTGTGTGCGCGCGAAGGAAAGTACAGGGTCTCCTACTGTCGGTTGAATCCGACTGTAGCTTTTCGAGTTTTTATTATTCGATTGAGTCACAATTTACAGCACAGATAAAGGTTACCATAGGCTCTTTGTACGCTAAACCAAATCTATAAAATTGTTGCTGTGGAAAAAAGAAGCATGGTAGACTCCGTGAATTATACATTATTGATTAGGACGATGAGCTGATTCGAGCCATGTCTGTCTATATGTCTGCCCGTCTGTGCATAAAAAAACCCATATCTCGCAAACTAAAAGAGCTAGAGAAACCAGTCAGTTTTATTAAGTTCGTATATTACATAAGCAGCTAATGTTTATTTCTGGTATATCATATCTCCTCTCTCGAAAATCCGCGAAAATACTGTTTTATACATACATATGTCTGCAACGCCTTCCCATGACAACATTTGCCATAACTTGTCATACCCTGGTTAACCGTTTTCGTACAGGGTATGAGAAGCACCACTAGCTAAGATTATATATTTGAACGGTTGCGGTTCTCTTATCTGCACTCGAAATGTATAGCGTGTGTCCAAGTTTAATAATGATTTCCGTTCGGTTTATTCTGAGTACGACTTGGGGGATTTTAGTCGTGTACAATCGCTCAAAAAGAAAAGATGAAATATAAATTCTATATATTTTTATACTTGGCCGTGGCATTGGCTTTACATGAAACTCCTTGGGCAACTGCCACTGGGAACAATACGGAGGTAAATTGTGAATAACAGTTATAGGCACTTCAAAAAAAAGACTATACACAAATTCTGTGTTCGCAATCTTATATAAAGTGATTCTAGTTACCCACAAATTAAATAATAATGATGAAAAATAAATATGCAGAAACTATAGACAGAATAATATGCTGTTGATCTGCCACAATCTCAGTTTTAAAATATTTAAATTATATAATGATTGTAGTAATAAGATCTTTAAAATTTCAGTTTCACAAATTGCCTGAAAAACTTAATAATAATGAAATGGAAAGTAAAGTGGACAGTGAGAAGATATTACAATATCAACTGCAAACTGTGGAAAATGTAGCCATTATCAAAGAGTTAAAACATCAATTGTCTGAATATAAAAATATTTTCGAAATTGCCTTATCAATTAAAACTGATACTGAAAACCAACGCAGAGAGGTCGAAGCAAAGTCTCAGCTTATCACTGAACAAACCAAGGAAATTCAAAACTATAAAGATGAAATACAGAACCTAAAGAAATTAATTGAACAACTGCAAAATTCAAATAAAAATATAATAAATAATTATCCAGACAGTTGTATACCCTTCGGGAACTCTCCTGGTGTTCATAAGCTTTCCCTCAATGTGTTTGATGTAATATGTGATAATAGAACAGCTGGTCCTGGTTGGACCATCATCCAGCAAAGGATCAATGGGAAAGAGGATTTCTACAGGGATTGGAAAACCTATAAGCAGGGATTTGGCTCATTTGACGCCGACTTCTTCCTTGGCTTAGATCAGATACACCAGCTAACAAACAGCCAAAGACATGAGCTTTATATTCACATGGAACAATTTAATGGAATTATTTCTTATGCTCGATACGATAATTTCTCTGTTGCTGGTGAAGACGATAAGTACAGATTAACCAGTGTGGGAAACTCTTCTGGTAATGAACCGTATGACCAGCTCAGCGCACATGTAAATTTACAATTTTCGACCTTTGATAATGACAATGATGTGGCCGACTATAATTGCGCAGAGTTATTTAAAGGAGGATGGTGGTATGGAAGGGGCACACATAGGTACGTAGATATTTACATAAAATACATAAGATTCCATTTAATGAATTTGAATCGATTTCAGTAATTTAAACGGCGTTTACTTTGACCATGAAGTGGTGGATTCTCCAAGCAACTTTTGGTCGAATCGAAAATCTCTTAAATTGGTCAAGATGCTTGTGCGGCCGGTAACTGCTGGATCCTAAACCAATTGCAAAGTTTTTGGCATAGAGTTAATTAAACGTACATCAGTAAAGTTGTAAACTGTTGTAGTTTTACTGACGAACAATTTTATAATCATGAAGACGCACATATTAAAATATATATCAAAGAATAAATTAAATTTGCATTATGTGAAGAGCTTACTTCAGATGAAATCTATGTTAAACTGAGTACTCTATAACAATTGTAATTAACTTACATTTCACTCTATTAAAATTCTAAGTTGTATTCTATGTAGACTCTCTTAATCCGAATTATTGTATGATAAACTCTGTCGTCTGCATTCTCTTTGTCAACCTATGTATCTGTGTATTGATCAAAGCTAAATGAATATGTCACCAATATTTAAATAACTTTTATGCCAATCAGTAAATATGTGAACATTTAAACACTTTGTATTTAATCATTCAAATGGAACATTGTGCTTGCAGAACTTTTGAAATATTTTTGTATTGTATGCATAATATTTATTAATTATTTATTTATTTTTTTGGTCTTCATATTTAATAGTTATTGACACACTTGATGAATATGCATTATCTTCAACTTCTGAGTTGATCTTGACATTGCATTACTTTGCGTTAAAATGGATATATATTTAGATTTGCCTGATAATAATTGATAATTGCCTTATTCTATTAAAATATCTATAAGTAATTAGAGTTCAGCGCTTTAAGTACTTCATTTAGGGTTTTCATTGATGAACGGCTCAGCTGCTTGTATATTTCTAATTGGAGCTAATCCTTTTGAGAGATGTGTTGTTGATCAACTCAATTTCATTTTCCATTTGAAGAACGAGAGTGGAATTTACAAATGCGTTGCGTGCGGGCAAATAAATCACAGCTAATGCAATTAGAACTAAGCACTGCTCAATGCAAAGGGACAGCCAGCACAGACCCCAGTAAACAGTTTGGGAGCCAGAAGCAGAAACCATATCAGACACAGAAGCCACTCAGTGAGTGTATACGCTTTCAAGCACTTTTGAATTATTTACGCCAAGTTTGCAGGGGGAAGCGCTACACTGAGAAAGAAACTATGTGATACTCTGGAACAGCTCTCAGAAATACACAACAATTAATACATAATAAATCTAATTTGTACAAGCTAAAAACCTTATTGGTATATATTTGCATGATCTAAAACTTAACTAGTATTTTGCACAGTGTATGTGTGGGATATACACAATGCAATTGCACCTGCTACACCAACTGTTTTTCCATTTTGCATTCGCATTAGCAATTGTCATTTGAAGTGGCTCAAGGATGTGGAGAGGGGAGTGGGGGGAAGAGAGTGTGTACTCGTTCTGCTTGTTGTGCATTTGGTAATCTAAAATGTCTCTCTACTGAATCACAAAAAGTGTCAATTGCACTTCAGGGCAAACGGCGTAAATTGTTCCCCATTTTTATTGGCGCATATTTCCAAGTGCCACTCCCACCCCCACCCCCACTCCCACTCGGTGTCCATCTGCCTCTCCTTTCGGAGCGTTGCAAATTGATGTCAATAAACGATAATTGAATTAGCGTTGAAATGTGCAGTGTATACACAGGGTACACTGTCCTACATTGCCATTGTTTTATGGCCATTTGCAATCAGCCAACTGTTTTTGCCCCAAATCCCTTTTGGGATTTGCACCTCTCTATAGCATGTCGTGTATTCCTTTGCTTTCAGTTGTTTCTCTTTTTTTCTTACGGTGCTAAATAAATTTTGCAATTGTCAATGTTTTGTTTTCGCAACATCCTTCTTACTCTGCTTTTCTCTACTAATTGTTTAGCCGCTTTTAGTTTGTTACTTACTTGATTTAACAGGCAGTTGAGCTGCCCCCTCTCTACCCCCGACAACTTCGATTAGCATTAATTGAACACTGACTCTTTGTTGGCTGAACAAGACTACATTTATCTACTTCTCTCTGCTCTACTTTCATTACTATCTCTCCTCCTCTCCCCTATTCGGAGCTGAGCTGCGTTTAGTGGCTGATTAAGGTAAACTCAATCAAGCCCGTCTATTTCTTATGCATCATTCAATCAATCGAAGCAGCTTTCTGCATTTTCATTTTGGAAGTACAATTTGAATCTTATTTAAGCGCAAAAACCTAAATGTTGTTAGCCTTCAATCAAGGCAATCAAATATTGCTTTAAGTAGTTTACTTTGACAAGAAACGGAGTGAAAAAACTCTTCGTTTCCAGTAGTAAATAAATACTGCCAATTCAAACTGAATAACATTAGGATAAAGATGAAATATTTGTGCTTTTCTTAAATTGTAATATTATTGGAAAAGAAACTTAACATTATAACTAAAACAGGGACTAAGAATGCTAGCTGACTCGACTAGACTATTTATTTATTAATAACTAAAGATGCCTAATGCCACAAGCATAATATAGACTGAGTCACAAAAGTTATAACGATACTTCTATAAATATTTTACAATATTATTTTAATACTTTAAATACAATTAGACAACTGTCTTTAGAGGGTAGCAGCAAGAACTTTTCATTGAAAAAGAAACTTAATATAGAAACTAAAACTGAGACTAAGAAACCATCGCCTCGACTTTTCATCTGCTGCAAGCCACATCTAGTAGAGTTGTCATTTATAACATTAGTCACAAAAGTTATATCGAGTTCTCTTGTATGATTTTATAATATTATTATAATGCTTTTAATATAATTAGACAACTGACTCCATGGGGTAGCAGCATTAACTTATTAGTGATATTCCTTACAGGTTTTATAGGCAGCCTTTCTCAATATTCCAAATTATATCTAGTCGTGGCTATACACTGCATCATTTTATACTGTACTCACCTAAAAAGAAAAAGAAATACAATTTATTAGAACAATTTTAATCGTTTTTATACAAAATAACAATGCTTCTATTTAAAATACTTAAATCTCTAATCACTTTTATATATAATAACAATACTTCTATTTAAAACACTTAAATCTCTAATCACTTTAAAACATAATAACATAATTTATGTTTAAAATACTTAAATCTTTATGTGCTTAATAATAATATTGTACATTTATTAACCCTTCCTTTATGCCTGTCAGACAAATTAAAATTTGATAGAGTAACTCCAAAATTTGCTCAGAATTTCATGAGCCCTTTTATGACAGTTAACCCCCTTGTTAACAGCTTGTTCTGTTTGTTGTTGACTTTATAGTAGTGCAACCGTTGCACATACTCCATGGCTCATATAAAAATCTAGGAACAAGCTGCCTTGCACTTCATTACATGTTGTACTATAAAAAATAATGGCACACTCTTTACACACAATTCTCGGGTAATGCTACAGCTACAACTACGACTGCTCACTTTAACACCTTTGTGGAATCCAATTAGAATTTTTTATGGCCTACACCCCGTTTCCGGGCTGCCAGATAGGCAAAGAAAACAAACCTTCAACTTCAACTTGCCATCTGCAACTTAGCAACTTTAGCCTTTGGCACGCACTCTCCACTGAAAACTCCACTCTAAGTCGGCATTTTTATTTTCATTTTTTTTATCGCAATTTCACCTGGTTTTGCCAGTTGTAATTGCTGGCAGTCTGATTGCCTCATGGTGTGCAACTATTACCGGGTGCAAGTCCTCGACCCGCGACCCTCGACCAACTCGCTGATTTGTATTATAAAATCATTTTTCACGCCGACTCCAGCCATTCATAAATAAATAAAACGAAGCAAAAAATAACTGTAAGCAAATGCTAACAAAAAGGAGTCGCCGGGTCCTTGCAGACGCCTCCAGACGCTGGCCATAAAATTGGCGTTAAATTACTTTGCACGCAGCAACAGCGACGCTGACATTTGCCCGCCTCTCCCCCCTCGACAGCTCCACCGGCACCTAGATTGGCACAAGTCAAAGACTGGCATATTGTTTTCAGGAGGAGCGAGGGAGCGAAGAGCCACCCGGCTCCTGTTATTGCAATGCAAATTCATCACGTAATCGTTAACAGGCCGTAGCTGTAGCAAAATGGTTGGGAAGGGGAGGAGTGTGGAGGGGGGACTATAGCAATTCATTTCAGTCAAGTGCAGCAGCAGCAACAGCGACTGTGAAAAGACTCTCGCAGTGGCCATGGCACGAGTCCTGCAAGTCCTGAAGTTCCTGGCATCTGCTGCTGCAGCAGCACACTGTACTTGGCAGCACTTTATGTCTGGCTGTCTGTCCTTCCGTCCCTCAGTCCTTCCGTCTGCATGGCCTGTCAGCAGTTGCCAACGAGGCATCGCAGCCTTTCATTGTTTTGTTGTCCTCTCTCCCTGTGTGTTTCATTTTCTGTTTGGCTTTTGGCTACCGTATCAGGAGCAGCAAAAGCATCCTTGCTCCTTGACTTTGGCTCGGCCCAGCTCTTTAGTGTAATTGTTTGTTGACCTTTTCAGCATTCATATTCATATCTATCACACAGCCATACACACTCACCCACACACTTACACACACACTCACCCACACACTCTAGGCTGAGCCATTTCTCTTTTTAGCAAATCACGCTCCAGTCATTCATTCTTCTCACGCCTCACAGCAATTTCAACTCGTAACAGTTTGATGTAAATATCGTATGTATAAATATAATACATTTATTGTATAAATATTTCAATTGCGACCCCCGAGCAGGTGTCGAAATTTGTAGACCATTTTTTATGGCATTAGGCTTCTATGACTCAAAAAAAGGGCACATTTGACTTATCGTCGACTGTTGCCAAATGCTGGCAAATTATTCATTTGAAAAGTGGCCCTCAAGTGTGATGGGATTTGTAAATGCTCAGCATGAATGATGTTATTTTTGAGCTGCCAACATGCATGGTGTGTACACACTGGTGCACAAGTAACCGATAATAACAACGAGCATACAAATGCGGTTCAGATTGAACTACACCAGACTGCATACAAAATAAAGTTTCTTTGTTAGTGATGAGGAAATATATCAAATTATTGCCAAATGTAAAAGGACCAAACTCCGTTCTTAGGGAATGTAGTATGAACAGAAAAATGTGAAGTAGATTTCAATACGTCTATATATTGAATCAGTATAACCTTTTCGGTCAGTTCCATCTTCTTGTGGGTTTACTCAGCTCTCGGAAGCTAAGACAGTTAGAGACATCAGCTGCTGCTCTCGACCCCTGATGCCAATGCAAAGCAACGGTCAACGTTCGATTGCTTACGACTATAGCGGTTTATAATGTTGTTTTAAAAAGGATTTTGATTCATAGCTGATTGCAATTCGAAAATATATAATCAGAAAGATAACCCTGACGTAGCAAACTATTGGCTTTAGGTTAAATTAAATTCCCAATGCAAGTGCCAAAAAACTCCAGAGTTTAGAGGAATATTATGCATACTAAAAGAAGTCCACTTGCCATATAACTACTACTTAAGTTAAATTTGCTTAGCATCCCAAAAGTATGCAATCGAAAAATGCCTAATAAACACGCAGAAGTATAACACAGTGAAACCTTGCTAGATGAACTAGCTTAGTCTAGGCAGAGTTTTCACTTCAAAGGATATGTAAAAGCTAATAATATATATTTCATGACGTAGATTCAAGAGCATACTAGTATTTTCAGCAAAGCCAAACATTTATCTAAATAAATGAATACATAAATCGTTGCAATTATTCCGTCTCCATCAATTTAGCAAAATCGAATACTACAAATAATCATTAATTTGTCAGGCAGAAGTGTTGAATGAACATAAATTTCACACCCCTTAATAGGGGTAGTCCATACAAATTACGTACAGCCATAAACAAACAAAAGCCGTTCAGTCCAACTCTTAAAACTCACCTACACCCCGTCGAACCTCCCATCGCTCTGGTTGTGTAAACATATCTTATATAGAGGTACACAGAATGGCAACATTTTGTGGGCAAGTGTACAAAGCAATTGCCGTAATTGACACAGTAGTTGGGGGAGGGGGATGGGGAGGGGTAGGGGGTGGTGCATGCACTTTAGCTGAAATGCGGCAAACTTAAACTGTAACTGAAAAGACGCTTAGCATTTTGCGGTCACTTCTCATATAGCCCCAGCGCATTGCAGCAAAACTGCAGCCAGCAGTAGCAGCAGTAGGAAAAACAATGCCACAACAGGGAAGCAGTCAGTGGCCTGGCAGGCAGGCAGGCAGGCAGGCAGGCAGGCAGCAGACAGTCGGGGACCAGGAACCGTTAGCCAACCGCAATAAACAATAAAGTGTAGCAGAGTGCAGGACGAGTGTGAAACAGAGAAGAAAATGGAGCAGAGAAACAGCCAAAAAGGCAACTCAGCCACAGTAGTCACATGGTGGAAGATTAGCAGCGTATAAATAATGGCTGGCAATGGAGGCACACACACAACACACCAAACACACACACACACACACTCGGAATGTGTGTGAGCTGTGAGTGTGGCAAATATTTGCGGCTGTGGGAGCCATAAATATTTTTTTGTTTGTAGGTCGTCGCCGTTGTCTCTCAGTGTGCCACTTGAACACTGAACAAAAAGGGAGGCGCGACACTATGGGAGAAAGTTAGTGCACTCGGGTCGAACTGCACACAGAGGTCGATAGGTCTTGTGCCACTGAGAGTGCTGGAGTAAAGGATTTCAACTTTTGATATCTGGCTTTAAATTGAAGTTGACTTGAAGTGCATATAAATAGCAGAAACAGGCAACTATCGGTATATTAGTGGCATTGGCTAATTTTGATTACTGCAATTATATAATTGCTTCGCCTCTTGTCGAAATTTAAATACCCTAGGTCTAATGCAAATGGAGAAGAAAATGTTAGACTTAACTAGAGCACACAAATTATATATGTAGCACAGTATTATTTAGTGATTGATTAATGATACTGAATACACTACGTATTCCATTCTGTTATTAACTTATTTTAGTAATAAAATGTTCATTAATAATAATTAATTGTAGATTTAAACAGGGTTACATCGTTATGTTCCGTTTATCTGTTGCAATTTCATAATATCCCATTGTGTATCGTTTATATATAGCTTTTTATAATTCTCTAAAGACCCTCAAATTATTATATTTAAATAAGTCGAATATGCATAAAATAAATTTTTAAAAATCCCGGATGCCACTTCCCCTTTAAGATTAAACACAAACTTTGAATTGTTGCTGACCCCTGCGTATAATCTATCAAGCTAAATACTAACCGCTGAGGTGGATGTTGATTTCAGTTTAATTTGTGAGCAGTGCGGCTTAGTTCTGTGCTATCGCTCTAAAAGAAATCATGAAATATAAATTTTATATATTTCTGTACGTGGCCGTAACATTGGCCTTGATTGAATCGCCCTGGGCAACTGCAACTGACAATCAGAATGAGGTAGGTCGTGAATGAAAGCCATGTTAAATTTGAGTAATAAGAAATAAGCTAAGTTCAAACGGATCTGTTAAGGTCACCCGGCTGTAAAATACCCTGTACCTTTTGTGCTATCTATGTACTATATGTATAAATATAGTCATAATAACATATATACTAAGTACAATTTACATGTCTGTTACACGTGTGTTATATGTTTAATTTTATTGTTGACAAATTATAGAATAATTATAATATATAAATTATAATATTTAAAATATATTTTAATAATAAATAATAATATTTTTTTAGTTTTGTGAAATATCTCGTAAACTGGATGAAGAATGCGGTGGTTACACCTACACGGTAGTGAAGCCTATGTTGGCGTATATAAACGAATTGAAACAGAAAGTGGACAATAATGATGTGGAACATCAAAAGAAGAACGATCAAATACTACAATATCAACTACAAACAGCAGATAAGGACGCGACTATTAAAGAACTGAGGAATCAAATAGCCACATACAAAACGACTTTTGACACCGCCTTATCAATTACAACTGAAGCAGAACAGCTACGCGAAGAGCTCAAAGAAAAATCTCAGCTTATCGATGAGCAAAGCAAACAAATTCATTTGGATACCATTACAATTCAAAAATATGATATACAGGTAAATAACCAATCGGAAGTGATTAAACAATCACAGAATAATGCACAAAATTGTGCAACTGAAGCAGAAAAGCTACGCGGAGAGCTCAACGAAAAATCTCAGCTGATAAGCGAACAAAGTAAACTAATTCATTTGGATGCCGACAAAATTAAAAATTTTGAAACACAAGCAAATAAACAGGAAAAAGTAATTGATCAATTACAGACTGATGCTCAAAATAGTGCTGACAATTTAAAAAAATGTGAAAAAACATATCCAAACAGTTGTATTCCCTTTGAGGCTAATCCAGGAACTCATAGGCTTTCCCTCCCCCACGACAATGTGTTTGATGTACTATGCGATAATGGAACAGCTGGTCCTGGTTGGACCATCATTCAGCAGAGGATCAACGGAAAAGAGGATTTCTACAGGGATTGGAAAACCTATAAGCAGGGATTTGGCTCATTTGACGGAGACTTCTTCCTTGGCCTAGAGAAGATACACCAGATAACGAACAGTCAGCAGCATGAGCTATATATTCATATGGAACAATTTAATGGCGCTGTTACTTATAAAAGATACAAAAATTTTTCTATTGCTGGTGAAGATGATCAGTATAGATTAATTAGTGCAATTTATGGATCTGGAAATGATACGTATAATCAGCTGAGATCGCATGTAAATCATAAGTTTTCAACCTTTGATCGTGACAATGATGAGTCTGAGATGAATTGCGCGAAAGAATTTCATGGAGCCTGGTGGTATCGTAATGAGAATGAAACTTATAGGTAAATTTATATTATATTTGAATAATCGTAAATCAATCAGGAGTAATAAATAATATTTCTTTTAATTGCAGTAACTTGAACGGAATTTACTCTGACCATGCATTAGAGGGTAACGCACACTTGTTTTGGTATTACAAAAGTTATCTAAAAGTGGTTAAAATGCTTGTACGACCCTCAAATGTTGGAACGTAAAACATTTGAACAAGGTTTTAAGCACTGCACGTCTTGCAATTTATTTCTGGCGTGTTAAGCCGTTTTTAGTATATTGATAAACAACTTTTAAGTAAAGATATATTTACATACTGAGCATTACAAATATTTAATATTTTCACTTTTTGGACATTAATATAATATAATATAATAACAAAAAACCCGGAAAGCCACAGTCGGATGCAACCGACAGTAGGAGACCCTGTACACTCCTTTGCAGCAGCTAATGCTAACAATTCACACATACACACATACATACATATGTACATATAATAAGTGCATGCTCGCTGTAACACAAACTTTATCTGCCTGCACTATAGGGGCATCTAACTGCTAAATATGATTTCTCTAGCAATTACAGTTTACGAGATCTCGGTGTTCATACAGACGGACAGACAGACAGATGGGCTTGGCTAGATCGACTCAGCTCGTCGTCCTGATCAAGAATACATATACTTTATGGGTTCTGCCACGCCTCCTTTTGCCTGTTACTTACATTTCTGACTTGCACAAACTTAATAAACCCCTTTGTACTTTTTTAGAGAACAGGGTCTAAAAATTTTACAAATAATGCTTTACTTATTTCATTAAGAAATGCAAGAGCTTAACGCTTTGATATATATTTTAATATTATATTTCATATTGTGTTAAAAACATTACGGATAAAAGTGAATCTGGTTATAAAACTAGCTCACCCTACATATACTCATATACATATACTTAACACAGAGCTCTAGAATTTTATTTTATTTTATTTTATTTTTTTCAGGCTCTCAAATTAATGTATTTAATTAAAAGCTAAGCTCAAGAATTCACAAGGCATGTAGTGGAAATGCTGCGCACAGCCACAGCCATTTAGCCAGCATTTTTTACGTTTTGAAAGGGCTAACCACAAAATGCTGGCACCACACAACAATTTCAATCTAAAAATTGCACCATGCACAAAATCTGCAGGCAAACAGAAATAAATTTTATGAGAATAATGCAACTGCAACGAGCAATACTACGGAGAGAGAGTAAAAAGCATTGGAAACTTTGTATGCAACCGAAATTTCTATAATAATTTTTCTTTCCCGCGCTCAACGGGGGAGGGGGAGGGGGAGTAGGCTCTGCGAGTAGTAAAAATAGTTTTTAGTATGGCTGTTTTGTCAGTTTTAAGGTTTTAGTTTTATTTGTTTATATATAATACAAATAACCATTACCATATGCGAGAAATTTGGGTCAACGCCAGGGTGGTTGGGTGGTTGGGGGGTGGACGGGGATGACTACAAAGTTATGCGACTAAAAACTGTAAACATTTTTTAGTTTTATGACCGGGCACAGCAAATTTATACTTATATCGTTGTCATGAGCATAAATTTAAATTTATAGCAGCCCAACAAAAAATAATAATAACGAGGCAGAGCAGTAAAAAGTTTTCTCCTCACACACACACACACACACACACACACGCATGCAAATTAACAGTTATGCTAAATGAGCAAACAAAGCGTCGAGAAGTGAAAGCTGCTCCCTCCTTACTGCAACTGGCGACCCAAAGGCTACGATGGCAAATCGTAAACAAAAGCCAAATGCTACCTGCTGCTCACAAGTGTGTGTGTGTGTGTGTGTGTGTGTGTGTGTGTGTGTGTGTGTGTGTATGTGTGTGTATGTATTTTGGCATTACTCGAAATGCACAGAACATAACTATACAAGCAGTAAATGTTTCTCTTCCACTCCTCGCCCACTCTCTCTCTCTCTCTCTGCCTTTGGCCATTATTTTCATAACAGAGCAAAGATGTTCGGTTACTACAAGTAACACAACAACAACACACACACACACGCACACCCACGCACACACAGACAGTTGAGTAACAAGTCAGGATTAGAGCAAACGAACGAACAAGCGGATGCAACAACAGCTACGGCAAGCAAATCAAAACAAAGCTGCAGTCAACAGTTGCACAACAGTTGCCAGTCACCCAGCGGCACATGTCAGCAGGAAAACTCATGTGACATGTAGTGAATAATTGAAACTGTATCAATGCAATCGAATCATAATAATGATAATAATAAGTTAAGTTAGTTAGGTTATTTTTACCATTCTCTTCAGCTACATCCTACTAGCATCTTTTTACATGCATTTCAGCTCATTCACTTCCTCCCCCTTCTTCAACATCTTGCTCTGTTCTCTCTCCCCAGAGTTAACTTTGCCTTTGCCCTGCTTGGCGAGTTCGAAAGGTCAACGCATTTTATGGTAATTTCAAAAGCTTACAAGCATAATTTTGCAGCTGAGCTTTCAAAGTTTGCCTCTTCCTCCGCTTCTCTCATATCCCTCCCTCACACTCGAGTGGAATGCTTGAGAGCATGTGTGTGTGTGTGTGTGTGTGTGTGTGTACGTTGGCCTTTTGTCTTTTGGATTAAGTAATTTAATACGTACTTAGTGCAAGGAAAATTGCTTGGGATTAAAACCAAATTCATATGCCAATTCAAAATGTTTTGAAGCTAACCATAATTCTTTTGAATTCCTTTTCTGTAGATTTACATAATTAGTTTGTATATTAGTTAGTATTAGTTTTTGCTCGCTTTGCTGAATTAACACGCGAACTAATTAAGTATGTATTTGTGTGGATAGTTTGTTTCAATTCAATAATTACATTTAAGTTGGTTAAATAGTCATAGATTTGACTTCTTTACTCACCTTCATTTGCTTCAGTGTTCACGCATTTGCATTGTGCGACTCTTTCTCAATATGCAGGAAACTACGTAATGCAATAGTTTCACTGCACTTTATCTATATATGTAGATAGAGTGTAATAGTACACTCATCACTGCTATTGTGTTTTAATACAGATTATATGGAATAGTATTTAGTAATATTTCACCACAACAGTTGTGGTTACTCGTTCTAAACCAGTTCGATTGAACTGCGAACTAAATTATTTGAGCGAACTAAAGCTCCGATACTCGCCAGCTATTCGAAATATCGATAGTCGCTTGGCGAACAAACTGCGCTTATCGATAAAAGAACTAGTTGAACTATTGTGAGCGAACGATAGTCAATTTGTTCTTGCCACAGCTTTCCTATTTGCAAATTAAATAAATATTTATAATACGCTTTAAGTGGAACAACTGCAGAGAGAGAATGGCATCATCAGCAGAGAGGAAACATTGGGGCGAGCATCCGCGTCGTGTAAAGCATGAACTTGACATAGCTGCAGTCTACGCAGCGGCAGCAGTAAAATGAAATGAAGAAGCTGAAAAGCAGGAGGAGGAGGAGGAGGGTAATAGCAACTGCAAATGACAAAGTGCTGGCTGCAGAATGCGAATGAGAAACTATGACCAGAACATGGCAGGAGCGAGCCAGAAGCCGAGAGTCGAGAGCCGTGACCAGGCGACGCGATGCGACGCGACGCTCCGAACGCCACAGAGCGGAAACTCTTTGGGACCACAGAAAACGCTGAGCTGTGGGCGAGGACCAAAAACAAGAAACACAACAGCAGCAGCTGAGTGCGCACAGCTAGCAAATACCCTGTAAATAAAACAAATACCCTAAAATAAAAGGACAAAATTGTACCATGAATTTATTGGGTACTAATAATAATAATACAATAATAATAATAATAATAATTATAATAATACAGTAACTGCCCCGGTTTAACAAATTTCTATTATTACAGGGTATAACGAGAGAACAATATTATCACACGCCCCTCTGCAAGAGCTACACCATTGGGGACACCATGGAAACAGCGACTCTTCGGTGGAGGTGCCCCGTTGGGTTCTTTGACTTTGGGACAAAACCGAGCTCATTCGAATGTCTGACGTCATGTTTTTCCTTTATTTATATTTTCGTATTGTTATGCACCAAATTTATTTTTTATTTTTTTGCAATGCAAACTTTAGAGCGGATAACTTTGCTAATTACAGCAAAAACGTTTGGTTTTTTCCAGCAGCTCCAGGAAGGAGGAGAAGAAGCAGAAGACAGGGAAGGGGAGGCCACAACCATCTCCTATTGTTGGTAATTATTAATTTCATAATTAATATTCCTCAATTAATTTACTAGCTTGGTGTAATCAATTTAACTTAGATTTGCACATGGAATGTATAATAGGAATGATAACCACAGTAAAGCAAAGCGAATTATATAAAAGAATTCTCGAATGATGGGAAATTTTATAAATTCATAATACAGCTTAATCAAAACTACACTTTAGTATAGATAAACTTCAGGTTATTTGCTGCCTATTCGCCTGATGATTGTATTTTATTATAATTATACACTATATAAGCCAAGTATCCGAAACGAAACCACAGAAACGACTGCACATAAACATTAATTAAACTTGCAATGCAATAAAAACATATAATAAAAGCTCAATACCCTAACATAAACACTTGAACAAATTATGGCGTACTTACAACTTGCCAGAGATAACGGTAAACATATACACATGGAGTGTGTATGAGAGTGTGTGTGTGCATATGCGCAAAGTCTCCAATAACGAGGCATACGGCTTCTAGTGGAATTACAGGGAGTGGCAAAAAACCAAGCAACAAGGTACAGTGGTGCAAGGCCTATCTAAATAATAAATAAGAAATATTTTATGAAATAAATATAGTCGGTGTTCATTAGTCAAGTTTAAATTGATTACACCAGATACTTTTAAGATACATTAGACGTAATTAGAAGTGAAAAGAGTTTTGTACATATTTATTTTTATTGATACCAATCTGTTACACACATGTCTTGCCCCAGTGTGGCACAGTTGCTGCTGGTTGGAGGCATTAAAAATCAGTAAAAAGAAATCAACAGACATTAAAAGCGACGAGAATGACGACGAGAACGACGCGTCGTTGGCAAAGGCGAAGGCGTTAAGGATGATGACGGCACCGATATGGCAAGTTGCCAGAGCCAAAGCCAAAAGGATAATGCAAGACGAAGCACCAACTGAAGGACGACGACGACGACGGCCATGCATAAAAATAAACACAACTTAAGGCAACAAAGTTGTCTCACCCTCACACCACTCTCCCTCCGGTCCTTCACCTGTGGAAGGTGCACTCGAAACTGTCAATTATGTAATGTTACACAATGTTTATTATAATTTTTATGTAGCTCTCGGCGTAATTACATGTCTTGCGCTAATATTTATTAAGCTTGTAATAAGCAACAAAAAAAGGTGTCGTACGCTTTTATGAGTTTATTAATGAGACGTCAGCTCTCGCCTCACTACTCACTACTGGAAGACACACACCTTCTGGGAGCAGAGCTCATTGCATAGCCAAGGACTTTGGGCTCTTGGCTCTTGGCTCTGGGCTCACATGTCCAATTAACGCAACTCATGAAATCACGTATAGCTCGCTGTAAGCCATGGAGTGGGGCTAGCATAAACTTTAAGCTATCAGCTCACACACACACACCCACACACACACAGACACACACGCTCGGAATCAAACTTGCAGCTAGCGAAAACTTTGACTCAATTAACATGTTGAGCAGCTACGCCAGCTACTACGACTATGCCTTTGGGTCACGTACATGGGGAAGGTTGAACAAAAACAACCATCGAGTCCTTGCCTTGGTCATAGCGGAAGGATAACACTGCCAACAGCACCAGGCAGCGATGCCAATGAAGCAACAACGCCCAATGTACTGAAGCCCCAGTGTTGTTTCTAGTAGCGAGGACAGGACATGGCTCATAGGACATTGTTGCTGCTTAAATTATTATCTTTTAATTGAGTGACATGTGTCAGCGTCTTTTGTCATTTTAGCGCTTGTATTGCTAGATATTACGCAATATTAGTTCTAGCCAACGCCAGGAGTAAGTGCAGAAAAAAGCGAATACTCGAGGAAGATGCTCGGAATTAAAATATAAATTAGTGCATTAATTATCTAAAATTTGTTACTACTTATAATTTTATATTTTGTTTAATTAAATATAGATTAGTGCATTAATTTTGTTTAATTTTTATGTTTACAATTAAATAACATTCAATTTCACAGTAAAGCTAATCTATGGGCTCATCTCTCTCTGATTGAAATGCGGAAAGACTTGTGAGAGAGACTTGTGTTTGCTATGCCAAATTCCAGCAATACAAAGAAACATCTGGGAATACTGAGAGAAATGTTGATAATATTTGCCCAGTCATAACATTTTGCTGTATTTAAAACGCTGCTCTCTCACTATTCAATTCTTAAGCTATTCTTTCTGAAGAAGGGGCTGGAACTAAACGATTGAACTGAATAAGTGTAACTTAGAGAATTTGGAATGAAGAGAAGCTTGGCGTAAATAAGATGTAAAATTGACATTTAATTTATCTGAAATAACTTTTATATGTAGTAATTGTATACATTTACATATTTCACAAGTTTCTTAGTTTAGAAAATACACTGCTTTAATGTGTGATAAGTGGCTTAGTTTAAATGTGCTTTGAGCTTCTACCTATAAACTAAGTGTATTATATTATATTGATTAAAGTGGCATAATTATATCGATTAAATTAAGATTAAAAACTTTTTTGTAATTCACATTTGTAATTAATTTTTGTAATTAACATTTGTAATTAATTTGTAATTTGACTTGACAGATTTAAAAGATTTTTTTCTGCTAATTCAAAAATAATTGAATAGAATTTTCTTTTCAAAGATTTTAAATACATATGTACATATTAATTTATAAAAGTTTACGTGCTTTACAAAATTAAATGGGAACTAATAAAATAGTGAAATGAGAACTAATAAAATTGATAACCCTATTTAGCATTTAGGAACTGAGTAAGATAATATACTAATTTTTAGTCACTTAATCATTCGATGTTCTACTTGCTACAGTTGATGGCTAACTCTACAAGCTTAATGTCTTAATTTTCTTAAACAACTTGAGCAATTGCAACTGTACTTTCTAGTTGTTCTTATTAATATTCACTGAAATATTTCAGGCAAATGTCACTTAAAGCGGCATATCATTTCGCATTTGTTTACAAACTTAATTTCATGCTTATTACTTTCGAGTGCTGTCGCCTTGGGTCCCCTTGGGCCTAGCTGATAAACATAATGCTGATTATAATGTTCGTAATGATGTTGATGATGATGAGTTATATGCTCTGAGCGAGATTAAGCTAAAGGCATGACACACGCCTCGACTGAGACTGAGACTGGAAGTGACTTTGTCTTTTACTGGGAGATTGAGATTGGAGGCTCTGCGAAACAGAAGTTGTTTGCAGCTGTGCGTGGCCATTAAATTAAATAATTTAATGCTAGACGAGGCAAGTGGCAAGAGGCAAGTGTTCGGGATTGTTTGCAACAGTCCAAGCGCAAACAGCTGACTCCATGTCCTTGAACTTCTGCTGCTACTGCCTTTGGATTGCATTTAAAATTGTGTAAATTATGTGGCATTGCAGGCGGCAAACTCCGAGTGGCGGCAGAAAGTTTTGTTGCCTACTATTATTTATGCCCCACCCCACCCCTCTCTTCCCTTTGCT
Source organism: Liodrosophila aerea (assembly GCA_035045005.1). Lineage (NCBI taxonomy): Eukaryota > Metazoa > Arthropoda > Insecta > Diptera > Drosophilidae > Liodrosophila > Liodrosophila aerea. The sequence goes on from JAWNNL010000081.1 coordinate 29,983, forward strand.
TTGCTGTCATTACTCAAATGCAGGCCTAAACTTTTCCGAGCACCTTTTGCTACATAAAGTCAATGTCCTGTTGAGTAGCGTCGTGCATGTGCTTGAGTGTCTAACTGCCGCGACTGTTGACTGAAAACTTCCTGCTGCTACAGCCATACCCCATGCCTTCCCCTGCCCCTCCCCAACTCTACAAACTCAACTCAAACGCTAGTCTACGTCATAGTTTTCAGCCTGCTTGTTTACTTACTTCATAGCGGTTTTTAATACCCTGTAAACGGTTGTGGGGTATAACAGGTCTGTAGAGATGATCGCTGCAGTCGTATGAATTATATACCGTTTCTATTGTTATATTTCTAGCAAAAATAGTTGCTGTTACTTTTGTTTATTTCAAGCGAAAAGTCAAGTTAATTAATTTTAGAAAATTCTTGAAATATTCAACATTTTTCAATACTGTTTTGTCAATAGGATTTAAGTTTCATTTGAGATTTCTGTTTAATATTACTCAGCTAAATAAATTATTATAATTTATTCATTTATTATTTATTTGAATTATTTTTTAATATATTTCTTCTTCTATACAAAGCAAAAATAATATTTCAGCCCAATATAGGTGTTCCACCTTAGTCATAGTTGAGCACTCGCTACTGTTGCTTTCTCAGTTGTTTTTCCACTTTTGCACTTTTTTAATGGCCCACTTCAGAGGTTCTTTTTCTCCTATTTTCGTGGATTTGCTTTAAACGTTATTATAGCGGGTTTTTATAGACACATCCTATAAATATCATCGTTAAGTTTGTCATAAAAAATTAAAACGCCAACTACTAGTAGTAGTTAGTTGACGAGTATGTACGACCCCGAACGATCGCTTTGAGCAGATAACACGAGTCCCCCTCCGCTGCCCTCCCCCAGTCATCGCACAGTCTCTTTTTAAGGATTATTCGTACATGCTTAGTGCAAGCGCAAACAAATTACTGTTAATTAAACTCGAAATTGTTGTGCGGCGCACTTAAAAGCACTCTTGTGTTACAGCATGGGTGTGTGTGAGTATGTATGTGTTTGATTGCGTGTGTGTGTGATAAGAGTGTGGACTGTAATGGACACAGCGCGTTAAAACTGACGAGATTGTTTCGAGGTTAACGTCAAATATGTGGCAGGAGATAGCAAACACCACTGGCACTCAGTGGGCGGGACATGCCCTCTACGGCACTAATTACCCTCTAGTCCAACACTAGATATCTCTATGTGTGTGCAGAGAGAGAGTGGGTGTGTTAAGTCAGCGAAAAATTAATAACCAAACAATTGAATTAAAATATCTTTCAGTTCAAGTGCGCTATAGTCAGCAAGTGCTTTTTGTTAAGTCCCTAAAAATGTAGTAAATAAATAGAAATGGGATTGGATACAAATTTAACAATTATACTATTAAAGTTGGAACAAATAAAACATTTTTTAAAAATTAGTAAAGATATTCAATTGTAACTTTTTTATAGCCCTAAATCTAAAGGTTGAAATTAAACAAAATTTAAATGAAATTCTACTTTGCTTAATATTGGCAGATAAAAAGACAACCGCATAGATTGATTTTATTGACTTAAACTAGTTCACAAAGGAGTTGCCATGATTAGAATTGCCAAATCAATACTTAATTGTTTAATTTTTTTTAATAATTTGGGATCTCACATGGCATAGAGTCTGCCGATTTTGAATCCCTGACGAATATATAAATATTACATAATTATTTTTAAGAGTTAAATAATACGAAAACCCTATAAAAGCACTCTTATAAAATATTGCTTAAAAAAGGAAAAGTTCTTTAAAAAAGAAAAAATGTGAGACTAAATTATTCTACACACACTCGTATGTTAAACGCAGTTAACACACAGTAACACAGACACGGTTCATATTTGAAATAATTACATCATATTTCGATGCCCATCACGACTGCCCATTCAGCACATCTGTGACAAGGCGATGTGATTAATGGCCTTTTGTGGCAGGACAAAATTCGAGAGGAAAAAAATATCGAAATTTTCTTTCAATGCAGTTGTTACGTGCCTCATGGATGTGGATACTTAGTAAATATTTTATTAGTGCTTTTTGGCAAGTGAAATCTGGGAGAGAGACGGAGTTGAAAATGTGTAAAAATTACAACTCGTTCTAATTGCAAGTCAATGAACTGCAGCATGAAGTAAATTCACAAATGTATAACTTTTAATACGGATTACGGAAAGGGGTCCATCTATAACCTTGTCCTAAGGCCATATTTCAATTCTAAAAAAATGTATGCAAATGTCTGCATTAACACACATTTCCTCTCCTAACATGCCATTAAACAAAAAGCAACAAAACTGGGAAGAGAAAGCTCCATGTGAGAAGCTATAAAAAAAGGGAACAAGGAAATCAAATAGTTTACCTACCATTAATTACCACCAGGGGGCAGTTTGTGTTTGTTTTTATGTGTATGAGTGTGTGTGTGAGTGTGTGTGAGGACAACAGGCTGTGGGATGACGAAAGTTTCTGAAGCGAACCGGAGACCAAAAACTTTTACCTGCCATTACACACAGGTGAGCACAGACTTTGTTGGGGCCTATGCGTCAGCCGCAAAGTATGCAGCCAAATATTTAGATATGCCCACGACCCTCCTCTCCGGCAAGTAAAGTTGCATGAGAATCGCAGAGAGAGGCTCAGCCCAACGTCCTAGTTGTAGTCGCATTAGTTAAAAGCATTCAGGGGCCACTTTGGAACGCTTAATTAACACTTTATTAGCTTAACTCCGACCAAAGGCTTAACCTGGCTTATAACTGCAGGCGAATCTCGATAAGAGGAGCTCTAGGGGGAGGGGCGTAGAGTTACGTGTGTGTGTGTGTGTGTGTGTTTGTGATTTTTGCGGTAAATATGCGAGTGAACCACAAAAAATGCCTAACTGAAATGTTTAAAGGCTGGAAAAACTATTTCAGAGGCGGTTGATGGAAATTTTGCGGCTTTTTTGGTTTTTCGTTATCGAGCATATGTAATTAGAGTAGAGCCTAAGGGTTACGGAATTTTCCATTTGACTTGCCTTTTTTTTGGATTTTATTTGTTGGTTAAGGTGAACTGATGCGATAAAAATCATATAATTTAATTAGGCTAATTAAATGTGAAATGCGCTTGTTGAGCAAACAATAAATAATAATGAGGTGATAATGTCTGTGGCATGGCAGTGAGGGTTCTTTGATAACAGCAAATAGTGTTGCGGTGTTAAGCATGTAATTAAATTATAAATAAATACTCCTTTTTAGGTTCTGCGAATATGGAGTTAGTAACTTTTAAAGGGAAACATTTACGAAATGAAAGTTTATCAAATTCTACATAGTAGAGTAAAATTTATTTTCTTTTACTATGAGATACTTGTTAAATTTAATCAATCAGAAGTCATAATATTAAAATATGTAGTGTATTCACATATGTATGTAAATATGTACATAAATGACCTTCGGCTGTCGTATAAACATTTTATTTTATTTTTATTTTTTTTATTTATAATTTAAGACATTTTCCTAACACTACAAGTATTTCTACTTATAAAGTACAGTGTCAATCACATATTTTAATATATTCACCTAATGTTCCTATAACATTTCGATTTATGTAAATATGGCGAGGGCTTTGTATTGCCCTAAAAGAGTAAATTATTTGGCATCATGTATTAGCATATAAATCGGTCGTATGACATCCTATTAAAGACATACGGCATACACACATATTGCAAGCTATATAACGCTCTAAAATAGTGAATAAATAGATGTCATATTTATGACGCTTGACTGTCATATAAATCCGATGTGTCAACGTATTTATAACAATTCTATATATGTATATGTATATGTATATGTGCGTGCTGCATAGTGCCCTAAAACAATGAGTTATTAGGAATCATATATACGCTTATAAGCCTTCATATAAATCGGACTTATGATAAGCGTATTACTGGCATGTGAATGCATGTATGTTACAGTGGACATATAAATTAGACATATGAAAATGTATTAATGTATTAATTATTAGGCGTCATTAGCTGTCATACAAGTGACTCTGGCCTGTCAAATATGTGGTACGTATGACAACGTAATAATGTCATACGATACATGTATGTCGGACATATGACAACGTATTACTGGCTTATGGTATATCCATATCCATTGGCTCGCTATATAAGGCTCTAAAATAAATAATTGGTAAAAAAAAGGAAAAATTTAAGCCTCCATATATACCTGTGACCCCTGTCATATAAATAGTACATACTAGGAAAACGTATTAATGTCATACGCAATTTTGCAGGTAGAAATTCTTCGACTAAGCTGCTTCTATTAATATACGCTAAATAACCAAATAAATACAACACTTCTCCCTCGCGAGAAAATCAAGTCGGTGCACTAAATATTAAGCTAAGAGTCAACAAAGAGCGGGAGACTGTAGATAGGGAGACAAAGAAAGATCTAGGTAATATGCAAAACAGGCAAATAAACATGAAATTTTATGTCTTCACTTGAAGTGTCAACTTAAATTCGGCTGTTGCTCCCCATTGAAGAGGAAAACAAAGGTTGACCAGAAATTGAAGGAAATGTTCGCACAGAGAGAAGAAGCACGAGGCACAAGGAATGTCCACGATAAAAGGGGAGGGGCGGAAGGGAGAGCAAGCATAAACTTATCTTAATTGAATTATCAAAAATTATGCGGCACACTTAAGACGTTGACGATGAGAAGGACCAGAGAGGACTAGAGACCATGAAGAGGAGCAGGCAGATCTAAGGGCAGAAAAACTGTTGCTTGGCCTGTTTTCAAATATGCCCACAACAAAGGACACGCAATTGGCCTAGGGAACAGCTTGCCGAGGGGTTGGGGCAGAGAAGGAGGAGGGAGGTCTTTCACCTGGCGGCTAAGCCATCAAGCTTCATCAAGTTGCTACATTTTGTGGCATTTAACTTTTTAAATGGTGAGACGGCAAAAGACGAAGTGGCAGTGGGAAAAGTAGAAGTAGCCGCAGCAGAAGTCGCTTGAGAACTAATGAAGACGCTTGTTGATAATTTATGGCCGTTCAGCACGCAACTTTGTGCGTCATGGGGCATGCGGCATGCGGCAACAATAAGGGAGTGGCATATACTTCATAGACTCCCAAGTGAAATGACTGAGTGACTAAATGTGCCAACTGAGCGGGTTTCTCGAAGCGATTAATGCCGAGTACAACAGTTAATGTACACTGCAAGAAACATGCACTATATATAAGAAATTGTAAATATATCCTGGTAATTTGATCAGTCGGGCGGACTCGACTGCGCAAAACTCTGCACTTTAATTTCAACATATTCGAGTTCCATGCAAATTGAATTTTCAGATTTTTATTCACAATAAACGACATCAATTATATAATTTTGTATTGCAAAATTCGTGTTAAATATGAAATTTGCCAAGTCATTTTGATGAGTTACAGAAAAGTGTAGCATACTTTCTTTCTCAATTGTTTCTTTCTTTCTAAGCTGCAATACTTTCTTCTCAACTAAACAGAATGACTATGCATATTTCGTATTAAAATGTGAATTATTTAATATATATATTCTGCATATTGACATACAAATAGTATATAATTTTTATATCGTATGAAAAACAGCTGATCGAATTACAATTATTTTAAAAATTATTTTGCTTAGAGTACAATAAAATGAAAATTCATTGTTTATATAATAATATTGATTTAATTTACATTTTACCAATTGTTTTGTTTAGTGTACTCAACGTAGTCTGTACAGCCCTTGCTTTCCGTTTTTCCTTTATTTACCTTTTAAATGTTAGTGCAGCGCCATCTAGCGTTGAGAATTGCATTTGGCATCGCATTTATTGCAAATAGCGTGTAATGTGGCATATTCAACTCGTTAATTGTTCGCGTTGTCGCATTGCCTCGACCATAAATCATTTACCTCCTTTAGCAGCTTGATTAATGGTCTGTTTTACCGAAAAGTTTGGCATAAATTCTAAATAAGTTATAAGTAGGTTAGTAGAATTGAGAAGTTAAAGCGTATTTATTTGTTAATTCTCAATATACCCACAATTTAAAATTATATAAGGGTGAGTTAAAGAGGTGAAGTTAAAGTCTATAAAAATTCATTAAGTTTAGAAAAAGGCTAAACAAAAATTATGAAAAAGCTTAGTTATAATAACGAACACATAAATAACATATTTTAGCTATAGTGCAAGATAACTTTGGTTAAGGAAACAATTCATAATACCCAAAAAGAAATAAAATAAAATTCTCAACGAATATGAAGTGAAAGAGAGAACTTGAATATTTGAGCAAATAAGATTATCAGAAAGCTGCAGTCGGACTTAACCGACAGTAGGAGACCCTGTACATATAAATAAACAAAATTATATATATATGTATGTGTATGAATATATATATATATATATATAAACGTCCTCCAATAGTCGGGCACATGATTTCATAGCTAATGCTCTACGCACTGGGCAAAATGAATGTAAAATTTTCCATGCTCAAATTTACAAATTAGCTAATTCATGTATAACAAACGGATTAAAGTTAATATATATCGTATTCGCCCACCTATGAGCAAAAACAGAATTATTTCGGCTCAGCTAGTTTGCTAAAGCTTACATCCTAATCTCATATTTTTAATGAGAGCAGGGTATTAAGAGAACCTCATATGACTGAAGATTAAACACAAAAATTTGAATTGTTGCTGACCCCTGCGTTTAATCTAATAAGCTAAAAACAACTCATCGCTGAGCTGAATTTTGATTTCAGTTTAATTTGTTAGCAGTGCGGCTTAGTCGGTGTTTATTTTGTGTTATCGCTCTGAGAAAAAACATGAAATATAAATTCTATATATTTCTGTACGCGGCCGTGGCATTGGCCTTGATTGAATCGCCTTGGGCAACTGCAACTGACAATCAGAATGAGGTAGGTTGTGAGTGAAAGCCATGTGAAATTTTAATATTAAGACTATGTATGTACTATATGTATTTACATATACATTTATACATATAGTCATAATAACATATATGTATACTAACTACAATTTACGAAGTCGGACTAAAAACTATATACCCAATTATCTTTGAGTGCAGAGTATATAACTCTGTTACTTGTCTATTATATGTTTAATTTTATTGATGACATAAAATAAGTCTAATATACCAAATATAACATGTAAAAAATATTGTGATAATAAATAATAATCTTTTTCTTAGTTTTGTCAAATGTCGCGTAAACTGGATGACGAATGTGGTGCCTATACCTACAACATAGTCAAGCCTATGTTGGCGTATATAAACGAATTGAAACAGAAAGTGGACAATAATGATGTGGAACGTAAAACGAAGAACGATCAAATACAACAATATCAACTACAAACAGCAGAAAAAGACGCGACTATTAAAGAACTGAGGAATCAAATAGTAGAAGTTAATAAAAAGTCCGTCGAAATGGCTCAACTTATCGGCGAACAACGTCAACAAATAAGTAGCCTCATTGCACAATCTCAATTGGATGCCACAAAGATACAAACCTATGAAAATCAGTTGAAAAAAGTGAGAGAATTGGAAAATAATTCCATTGTAATCAACGAATTGAGAAAACAATTAGCTACATATAAAACGACTTTTGATTCCGCCTTATCAATTACAACTGAAGCAGAAAAGCTACGCGATGAGGTCAAAGAAAAATCTCAGCTGATAAGCGAACAAAGTAAACAAATTCATTTGGATGCCGACAAAATTCAAAATTTTGAAACACAGGCAAATAAACAGGAAAAAGTAATTGATCAATTACAAACTGATGCTCAAAATATTGCTGACAATTTAAAAAAATGTGAAAAAACATATCCAAACAGTTGTATACCCTTCGGGAACACTCCAGGTGTTCATAAGCTTACCCTCGATAACGACAATGTGTTTGATGTACTATGCGATAGTGGAACAGCGGGTCCTGGTTGGACCATCATCCAGCAGAGGATCAATGGAAAAGAGGATTTCTACAGGGATTGGGAAACCTATAATCAGGGATTTGGCTCATTTGACGGAGACTTCTTTCTTGGCCTGGAGAAGATACATCAGATAACGAACAGTCAAAAGCATGAGCTATATATTCATATGGAACAATTTAATGGCACTATTACCTATGCACGACACACTAATTTCTCTATTGCTGGTGAAGATGATCAGTATAGATTAATCAGTGCAATTTATGGATCTGGAAATGATACGTATGGTCAGCTGAAGGGGCATATAAATCATAAGTTTTCAACCTTTGATCGTGACAATGATGAGGCTGAAATTAATTGCGCGAAAAAATTTCATGGCGGCTGGTGGTATCTCAATGAAACATATACTTATAGGTAAATTAATTTTATATTGTTAGAAAATAATTCTGAATCATTACGAAGCAATAAAAAATATTTCTTTTAATTGCAGTAACTTGAACGGAATTTACTCTGACCATGCTTTAGAGGGTGACACACACTTGTTTTGGCATTACAAAACGAGTCTAAAAGTGGTTAAAATGCTTGTACGACCCTCAAATGTTGGAACCTAAAACATTTGAACATGGTTTTAACCAATACTCTTCTTTCAATTTATTTCTGGCGTGTTAAGCCGTTTCTAAATATTTTCATATAAAATATATATTTACATACTGAGCATATCAAATATTTAATATTATTTTTTGAATTAATAAAACCGTCGATCGTAAGTTAATGCGAACAAAATAATAACGAGGAAAACCCGGAAATCTACAGTCGGACCCTGTACTTTCATTTGCCTCTTGCGTCGATAGCAGCATTTACGCACATACATATGTATATACATACACACATGCATGTACGAGTATATAAACACACCAATATTCGCGTTAACACTCACACGCCCCCTTCTGCCTGTTACTACAATTTACACAAACTTAATAAACCATTTTGTACATTTTTAAAGAACAGGGTTTAATGCCCATTGAACTTGATCATATACAGAATTTATTAAATCAAGTTCAAAAAGTAATTAAAATTATGCAAAAAAATATTAAAGTAAGTACCTAGATCTGGATTCTAATCAAGACTTGATCCAGAGGAGCTTAAGCTGAGGTCAGTCGATGTTAAAGGTTAAGAAGAATGTAATCTAGCTAATATTTATATCAACTTTATCCTCTAAATAGTTTTCATTATTTTTAATAATAAACCCTTAAACAAAATCCAATTCTATCAAGAACCCATTAACACTATATCTTTAACAATTACTTAGTAATAATACGTAATTAACCCATTAATATTAATTTACTTTAATTATGGACAACTCATGCTTTTATAACTCATGATATACAATTATCCCCAACAAGTCTGTTTAGTTAATTATGCCAAGTGTTGGTAAGCTCTGCTAAATACCTACGTAATTAGTCTTTTACACCCAGGCCAAATGTCGTCGAGTAAATAGATATTCTATATCCTGCAACGGGAGAATTTTCATGGAATTTTCCTTCCCTTTTTTTGTATGCCATTCAGCTGTATTCCATTAACCCCAATGGTGCTGGCAAGTAATTAATATAAGCAGTTGTTCAGTTACAACTCTGTCACGATCTCGCTTTAGCTCTTTAGTTTTTCCACAGGTAAAACTCTACACGGAGTGCAAACAAAAACATTTAAAACTTTTATGGCAACGTCAGGCACACTCGGCGCACTAAATAAATAAAATAACTAAAAGGAGAAAATGAAATGCGAAAATATTTCAGGTCAAACACTTGAACTTTTTATTTTTCAGTTTTTGTTTGTTTCGACTACGGCCTCAACGGCTTTTTATAGATTTTTGCGGTCAAAAATTTAGTTTGAGTACCTAACAAAAAACGTAGCATACTTTTTGGGATCACCCAGCGAAAGTTGCGCATAAATCAAATGTGGCAGGGGGCGTGCCACTAACGCCCCATTTTAAGTTATGAACGAAAATCAATAAAACGCCACGCCAAAGTAGGCTAGGTAAATGAATTCAATTCTGACGCTGTTGAACGTATCTAGAAGTGCTCAACCAAATTGAGTTGCATCTCCCACTAACCGATTATCATATTGAAATTTTTATTTTTCGTTTTCATTTCAGTCTGTTGTTCAGTAAATGGCTCTCTAAACTTTGGTAATAAAAATTGTGGAATTTTGAGGGAAAATAATATGTACAACAACTCAATGACAGTTGACGATGAGAGACTACCCTTTATTTTAAGTATTTATAAATGTATCCCAATTATTACGTTTTTATTAAATTTCGTTTTGATACTGTTATTAAAAACGATTATTAATTTTAAAAATTTTAAATAAGAAACAGTAGATGTTTTAATTTGCTTGAATTCAATGTTAATTTAATAATTAGTTTTTTCTAATATATAATTTGAATAAAGAAATTTTAATATTTGTCATTAAATTTATGTAAAGAAAAGAAGTGGAATAATTATGCTTATAAAAATTCTTTTAATTATATTAAATAAAATTTAATAATTAATTATGATTCATTAGATATTTCTATGACTGCTTGACGTAAGTCCAAATGAAAGAAAATCAAAATAAATCAATTTCATTTTTGTAAGAAAAAACTCAAGTTTAAATCTTGTTATCCTTTTACAAACATAGTCTATGCTACCCGTTGAGTGTGTTGCAATATGAGTATAAATAAAAATTCAAGGCACTTCAGTGCATCATCAAAAATTGTTGCCTGTCTAGACAGAAAAAATTTGTTTGCTCGCTTCGTTCTGGTTTATTACAAAAATTGTTTGCCGGAAGTTTTGGACTCCTAAAAATAAAAAGATTACACTATTCCTGCTCAACAATTTTCTAAATATTTGTTTTTGCCAGTTTTGTGTTGTTCTTTATACTTGTGCTGTGAGCTAGAAATAAAATCAGTTATAATTTTGCGCTTAACAGCGAAAGCGATTAATTTTTATTGTGGCGGATGGGGGAGAGAGTGTTAATCCACACAGATTCAGCTCTGGCACGTAGTTCAAGCAGACTTTGGCATACTTTTAGGCGTAGGTTTTCGATTAAATTCTCACTAAAACGTAGTACACCGTAGTAAGGGCAAAAGAGTTGTAATTGAAAGCAAATTTATTGTAAAGCATTATAGAAATTTTATACAATTTTCAAATACATTAACTGTATCAAAATGTTTATTGCAAACAACATTTTGTATTAAATTATTGTTTTAATTGCCAAAACTTATTGTCATTTTGTCTAGTCAAAAACATATGCAACTTTATATAGTATATTAACTTGAAAACGTGATCAGCCAAAGCCTAGAGGTTACTTAATTTTTGCCACTTGAATGACCCACAGATTGTGGCCTGAAATTAAGTTTTTCCTGTGCAGAAATCCATTAGTAAACCGAACGAGAGAATCGTAGCTGAAGTAGACTAACAAGTATAAGCAGAATAGAAAAAGTGGAGAACTTCAAAGGGCAACAATTTCATTTCTCTTCCATCCATTACTTTTCGGTTTTTTGTGCCTGGTCACTCTTCTGACAGCTAACGACAGAGCGAGCATCAAAGTTTCCTTATTCCTTTCTTTTCTCCTTTGGTGTAAAAATAATCACCGCGCTATAAGCAATGACCCAACCTAACGGCAAGTGCCTAGTGCCTAACCTCACTCTTTTCACAGTTTCAATACTTTTACGTCTCTCCCTTCGAAGTGCAGTCCGTGCGTTTTGCTAGTTTCTAACCGAAAAATCTTTTGCTCAATAAGGACTTGCGTCTTACGAAGTTTGGTTCGTTGCCCCACTCTACTTCTCCTCAAGATTCACTCCTTTGCGGCGCTTTGCGGTATTTCGTGTACGTGCTTTTCATACCAAAAAAAAAATGCAAGATTTTCCATGGGAAATTCACCTCAAGGTGAGGAGAGCAGGAGCAGCGCACTGCACGCACTTCATGGCGCTTGGTTTTTAGTTTAACATCATTAAGTATTTCTAAATGAGCGCCGCTTTGAAATTAAAATTAGATTTTTTCCTTCTCTGCTCTAGAATTTAATTTGAAATTCAGCAGAGAAAGGGGCAGAATGGGCGGTGGCAAGAATTCAAAACTGCAGCATTTAAAAAACACGAGCAGACTCTCACTAGATTCTCTCTATAAAAGTATATACCAGAACTGACTGTGTGTATATATAAATATAATTAAGTGAATTATGCATGTGAATATGTGCTGAGTGGGGAAATGCGCAGGGATGTTTGGCCTAGTCCCGTGGACTTTCTGAAGCGTGAGAAAACTTTGCGTTAGTCACCTATACCAAAAGAAAAGTATGTAACGTAATTTATTTCAAGTGACTGCACACAAATATTGTGAGACAGAGTGTGTGTGTGTGAAGCTGTGACTCTTGACCAGCATTTCATGTTGTGGCATTTTAATTCCATGGCATACTTTTAGGCATCAACATAATTTCGTATGCAGAGAGAGTGCGATGCGACTCTGCTCTATGTCTAGTTCTCTGTGAAAACAGTGTTTCTGACATTTCTTTGATTTGTGTTGGCCGACATTTCGAGGGAATCTACGTGCGGCACGCGCCCCAAGTGAAGCGTTTTTTCTTGTTCTTTGTAATGCCTTTATTGCTGCTAATTTAAAAGAAAAACATTAAATTTTAATTTAGGGGAATTTTTAATTTAATTTAGTCAGATACAGGACTGATGAGATAAAGAAGCTGGAGACCTTCATAGCCAGCTACTAGCTGGGGGTTGGATGAGCGTCATACCGATGACATTATGAAAATGAAACCTAGAGATCTAAGTTGGCAAATAAGTGAATATTGATCTCTTATACTTCATATATAAACTTGTGCTTGGTACACTCGAGGAGTGCACTCCTTCTCTTTGTGCCAGCACAACTCTAATCCAGCGGTATTTACGATACACTTTGCCAGGTAACCATTGTCAGTAAACTTAAAATTAATATTCATAAATTTTATTTTTTATACATTTCATAAATTTGTATATTAAGCAATTAGGCAGCTCATAGGTTAAGAGTAGAATATTTATTCTAATTGATAATATATCCAAAAACCAACTTTTTTTCCTTTTAATAATTGGCAGCCAAAATACAATTTTTATTTTTTGTGAAATTGTTCGAATGTGGAATTAAAGTAATTACTGTGCGCTAGATTTTTGTGGAATAATTTGAAGGCAAATGTTTGGGGCATTTCCACATGAAACGCTCGCTGTCCTCAATTTCCGGCATAACGCATACGCCCCGTATATCCAGCTACTACCCCTCACACTAATTGTACAAATTGTCACTCATTTTTGATGGTATTCTGTCGGGGTTCCTTGTTCTTTTTAATTTTCATAAATGCTTTGGTCTAAAAACCCCCTAATTGAATGTCGAGCGTTACAGCAACAATGCGAACAATGCACAGAAATTAATAAACACATCACGCACACACGCAAACGACAAAACCTGAAAGCAATGAAAGCGGAATCCAAAAAAATGAAACACAAATGAAACAAAAAAATGGGGAAAATTACAAGGGTAAAAATATGTAACAGAACCCGTCAAAGGTCAAAGCCAAACGACGTAACTCATGACGTTCAACGTGGAAAACAAAAATATTGAGGAGTATACGTTTGGCTAGCCCCAGAAAATTTGGTAAGGGGCGTTACGCATAGCCCCATATCGAAAGCGCCACCTACAATTATTATTTATTGATGTACTTAGGGCAAACTTGGAATGGGTTAACGAGGCTATAAATATCTCAAAAGAGGTCGAAGAAAGTAGCTGCAGGTTAATAAAGTTATTGAGAAGTTGCAGCAGAGTTAAACTTGTGTTTACAAATATTATTTTTCTTCTAAAAATTAAAAAAAATAAACGAATTTGTGTATTCTTTGCAAGTCTATAAATAGTTGAAACAAAATCAAACAGTCAACATATTAATACGTACTAATTTGCTAAATAATTAAACTTTTCCCTCATATTTACGAGATCTCTTTCCAAACGTTTCGCTGTTTATCTCTCCATCTCTAACAAGTGCACTTAGTTCACATTTAATATTATCAATTTCCGCTTTTGATACTAATTAATTGCAAATATTTTCCACCTGAACGCGACCTTAGTTGAAAATTATTTTTAATGGTCTTTTGAATAATTTGAATTGAACTAGGCAAGATTTTTAATCAAGTTGATTTCATTGAAAATTGCCTCGTGCATAATTGATGTCTACCCTCTGCACTCTCCCCCACTCCCTGCCTCTTCAGGTGCTTATGGGTGTTCAGTGAAGTATGCGCATTGAAACTAATTGCGAAACTGTAAATAATGCCCAAATGCAAAACGACAGCAGCAGCAATTACATTTTTAATTAAATATGTATAATGTCGAAAAGGTGTGCGAGTGCTCGAATGCAGCAGCCGCTGGGTAAAGTATTCATCACATTGTTTCAACTTTATTATCAAAAATATTGAAAATATATTGAATAAAGTGAATATTGAAACCAGCTAATTTATTTTATTTAAAATGCTTTGGATTGGAGAATACACTTAGTATTCACAAACATACAGTGTTAGAATCACTAAAAATTAATAGAGAAGTTAGCACTAGAGAGGAGAGGAAATGAAAATAAAATCTTTTTAAAGAGGCCTAAAATTAAAACAAACCATTCAAAATAGGCTAGTAAATATTTTTTAAAATAATAAAATAATAAAATTATGAAATAGCTTAGTTATAACACATAAATAAATAGAAAATATACATAAATAAAATATTTCAGGCTAACATTACTTGATCAAGAAAAAAGTATGTGCTACCCGAAATGGGATTAATGGAAGACGCAAACAAATAAAAATCCCGGATGGCACTTCCCCCCAGTGAGACGTTACCGCCAGTAGAAGAACCTGAACATATATTTTAATTAAAAAAAAAGTAGGGAAAGCTACAGTCGGACGCAAAGCTACAGTCGGACGCAACCGACAGTAGGAGACCCTGTACTTTGGATTGCCCTGGACGTCGATAACAGCAGCAGTATATATGAACATACTCACATACACATACACATGCACTTATACATACACACATACACTTATAAATACAAATATACGCGCAAATACAAACAATACCCAAAACTCATACAGGCATTCATACTCACAATCAAAAATCACGCATACGCCCTAGTGGCCGCGTACTCTGTGGCTTCCCCCTCCCCCACCCAAATGCTCAGTACAGAAAATTGTTTGTCCAATATCTCTGGTGTTTATTATCCGATTGGGCTGCAAATCGCACCAAATATTCAGAGCACCTAAAGCTTAATTCATGCAAAAAAGGAAAACAGTGACTCTAAAACTGTACATGCTGGGAATATTTTTGCGAATTTGAGGGGGTGGGGGATGACTTTTCAAACATTTGAAATAAACTTGACCTGCCTATGTAATACACGAACCTAACAAAAAAAGAATTAAGTCTCTAGCTCTTATAGTTTCCGAGATCTAGGTGTTCATACAGACAGACAGACGGACAGACAGACGGACAGACGGACAGACGGACAGACGGACAGACAGACAGGGCTATATCGACTCAGCTCGTCGTCCTGATCAAGAATATATATACTTTGTGGGGTCTGCCACGCCTCCTTCTGCCTGTTACACACAAATGTCATTTGCACAAACTTAATAGTCCCTTTTGTACTTTTTTAAAGTACAGGGTCTAAAAAATGCAAACGTAACGGGCTCGACCACATTATTTTAGAGCTAATGCTCTACGCAATAGGTATGCATATAAATGTATATAAAATTTGCCATGCTTAAATTTATGAATTAGCTTAATGCTGTGATTCCAATCAATATATACTATGTTGATTTGCTAAAGCTTAGCTCCTGATTTCCTATCTTCAATGGACGTAGCGTATTAAGAGAACCTCATATGACGGAAGATTTAACACAAAAATTAGAATTGTTGACCCCAGCGTTTAATCTATTAAGCTAAAACGACCCATCGCTGAGCTGAAATTTGATTTCAGCTTAATTTGATTTCAGTTTAATTTGTTAGCAGTGCGGATTAGTCGGTTTAGTTCTGTGCTATCGCTCTAAAAGAAATCATGAAATATAAATTCTATATATTTCTGTACGTGGCCGTGGCATTGGCCTTGATTGAATCGCCCTGGGCAACTGCAACTGACAATCAGAATGAGGTAGGTTGTGGTTAAAAGCCATGTGAAATTTGAGTAATAAGATATAAGCTAAGTATAAACGGATCTGTAAGTACACCGGGTTGTAAAACACCCTGTACCTAGTTTCTTGACAGTGGTGTATAAAATGGCTTTGCGCTATCTATATGCTATATATACACATATATATAGTCATAATAACATATATACTAAGTACAATTTAGCCTCGGAGAAGTCGAACTAATAACTGTATACCCAATTGTCTTTGAGTGCAGGGTATCTGTTACGTGTCTGTCATATGTTTAATTTTATTGATGGCATTATAAAATAATTCTAATATATAAAATATAATGTTTAAAATATATTTTGAAATTAAAATAATAATCTTTCTTTTAGTTTTGTGAAATATCTCGTAAACTGGATGAAGAATGTGGTGGATATACCTACACGGTAGTGAAGCCTATGTTGACGTATATAAACGAATTGAAACAGAAAGTGGACAATAATGATGTGGAACATAAAACGAAGAGCGATCAAATACTACAATATCAACTACAAACAGCTGATAAGGACGGAACTATTAAAGAACTGAGGAATCAAATAGTAAAAGTCAATAAAAAGTCCGTCAAAATGGCTGAACTTATCGGCGAACAACGTCAACAAATAAGTAGCCTCATTGCACAATCTCAATTGGATGCCACAAAGATGCGAAACTATGAAAATCAGTTGACAATAAAAAAAGACAAAGCTACAGTCGGACGCAACCGACAGTAGGAGACCCTGTACTTTGGTTTGCCCTGGGCGTCGATAACAGCAGTAGCATATATGAACATACTCACATACACATACACATGCACTTATACATACACACATACGCACATACACACATACACTTATACATACAAATATACGCGCAAATACAAACAATATCCAATACTCATACAGACATTCATACTCACAATCAAAAATCACGCATACGCCCTAGTGGCTTCCCCCTTCCACCGACCAACTGCCTAGTATAGAAAATTGTTTGTCCAATATCTCCTGTGTTTATTATCCGATTGGGCTGCAAATCGCACCAAACATGCAAAGCATCTAAAGCTTTAATCCTGCGAAAAATGAATCCAGTGACTCTAAAACTGTATATACTAAGAACATTTTTGTAAATTTGAGGGGGAGGGGGATGACTTTTCAAACATTTGAAACAAACTTGACCTGCCTATGTAATACACAAAGCTAACAAAAAAAAAATTAAGTCTCTAGCTCTTATAGTTTCCGAGATCTAGGTGTTCATACAGACAGACGGACAGACAGACGGACAGACGGACAGACGGACAGACGGACAGACAGACAGGGCTATATCGACTCAGCTCGTCGTCCTGATCAAGAATATATATACTTTATGGGGTCTGCCACGCCTCCTTCTGCCTGTTACACACAAATGTCATTTGCACAAACCTAATAGACCCTTTGTACTTTTTTAAAGTACAGGGTCTAAAAATGAGAGAACTGGAAAATAATTCCATTGTAATAAACGAATTTAGAAATCAATTAGCTACATATAAAACGACTTTTGAATCCGCCTTATCAATTACAACTGAAGCAGAAAAGCTACGCGATGAGGTCAAAGAAAGATCTCAGCAGATAAGCGAACAAAGTAAACAAATTCATTTGGATGCCGACAAAATTCAAAATTATGAAACACAAGCAAATAATCAGGTAAAAGTAATTAAACAATTACAAACTGATGCTCAAAATAGTGCTGACAATTTAAAAAAATGCGAAAAAACATATCCAAACAGTTGTATTCCCTTTGAGGCTAATCCAGGAACTCATAGGCTTTCCCTCCCCCACGACAATGTGTTTGATGTACTATGCGATAATAGAATAGCTGGTCCTGGTTGGACCATCATTCAGCAGAGGATCAACGGAAAAGAGGATTTCTACAGGGATTGGAAAACCTATAAGCAGGGATTTGGCTCATTTGACGGTGACTTCTTTCTTGGCCTAGAGAAGATACATCAGATAACGAACAGTCAACAGCATGAGCTATATGTTCATATGGAACAATTTAATGGCACTTTTACTTATAAAAGATACAAAAATTTTTCTATTGCTGGTGAAGATGATCAGTATAGATTAATCAGTGCAATTTATGGATCTGGAAATGATACGTATAATCAGCTGACTTATCATGTCAATAATAAGTTTTCAACCTTTGATCGTGACAATGATGAGGCTGAGATTAATTGCGCGAAAAAATTTCATGGAGCCTGGTGGTATCGTAATGAGAATGAAACTTATAGGTAAATTTATATTATATTTGAATAATTGTAAATCAATAAGGAGTAATAAATAATATTTCTTTCAATTTCAGTAACTTGAACGGAATTTACTCTGACCATGCTTTAGAGAGTAACTCACACTTGTTTTGGTCTTACAAAATTTATCTAAAAGTGGTTAAAATGCTTGTACGACCCTCAAATGTTGGAACATAAAACATTTGAACAGGGTTTTAACCAATGCACTTCTTGCAATTGATTTCTGGCGTGATAAGCCGTTTCTAAATATTTTGATAAAACACTTTTTAGTAAATAAACATTTACATACTGAGCATACCATTTATTTAATATTATTATTATTTGGACATCGATATAACATAATACAATAACAAACAAATTTCCAGAAAGCTACAATGGAACGCAAAAGGAGACAATGTACTTTGATTGGCCTAATAGCAGCATTTACATATATAATATATATATATATATATATATATATATACATATAATAATACACATAATAATACACATATATTAACTACAAAATATATGTATGTGCACACGTACTAGCAACTTGTCACACATACTAACATAGTCGCAATCACAAACCTGAAATACACACTGATCCTACCTCACGATACCCTAAACCTAGAAAATGCATTATCTAATATGGCCGGTGTTTATTATCTGCTTGGAATGTAAACAATCTTAACAATAAATATAAGCATTTTCCAGGAAAAATCAACTTAGCAACTTAGCCGAGAAGAACAGATGAATCAATGGATCCAAGAAGAAGTTCATGGATTAAACCGACACCACTGCAGTCTCTCCGGTGATGCAGTCTTTGTAAGGCAATCTGTTTTATTCGAGACTTATGTTGAAGTAAATGTCCATTTGGGTCTCAATTTCACATATTGCGGACTCCATATACAAGAACAGTTATTAACGATTGGGCAAACTAAGGATACATATAAAGTATTTTTAACGAAAGGGACATCAAACTCATTTGCCCTCCATTTGACAAATGCCAAAATAATTATAGATCTGCAAATCATGCATACAATATGAAAATCATTTACAGAATTTATGTTCTACTGTAGAAGTACCTAAAATATAGGAAACGGTGTAGTAGACATTCATTTACATTTAAGTTGATTATAAATTATCCAAATAAAGAAACTTTAAATAAATGCTTTAATTTTTAAACCAATGTTCACTTCAAGCAATGCAAATGCGCCATTGCCACAACAGAAAAGCATGGAGTATTTGTTGTTGCTGCTGCCGTTGTACTTTCTGTACTCTACGTAGAACTCTGCGTGTGTTGCATACTTTTAGGCTGTTGCACTTTGTACATCTGATAAGGTGACTGCCTAATGGTCTTTGGTGTTTGGCCTGCGCGGGTGTATGTGTACTTTTGTATTAGCTATGCAGGGCCTGCCCCCTGCCCCTCCTCCCCAGAGTACACTCCTACTTGCATTTCAGTGTGTGTGCGTGCCAGTTGAACGGAAGTTATTTTAGACGTTTTTATGCCTTTTGATTTTTCTTTTTGTTTTTGTTTTTTTGCTGAGGGTTTTATATAGTAACCCTTTTTTTTGGTAGATTTTGTTGTTGATTTTGGCTGTGTAGCTGTGCGTGAGCTTAACTATCGGGATTTCATTGTGCCGTTCATTTTATTCAGCTGATAATCGCTTATAGCTTCGCAGACACATTCAGTAGGCGCACAACGAGGAGCGCGAAGTTCAGCGTTCGCCAAAGTGTGGCTAAACACCGGAAACGGAAGTGAAAGCGCAGTTTTTGTATGTTGTTGCTGTTGCCCTGTTCCCTGTTCACTGTTCGCTGTTGTTCTGGTGTTCTGGTGTTTCTGCCACTGCTGGAGTAACGACCCGGACGACAACGACCGAAATTATATTTATGTATGTTCAAGTTACAATACTTGCTTCCACTCTCTCTCTGCCTCTCCATGTTTCGCCTTTTCTCTGTGCGTATTGTTAGTTTAGCTATTGATTTTTGGCTGAGCTTTTGGGGTATAAATTCAACAAGAAAACTTTAAAATTGTGCTTGAAGTTATGTGAAAGAGAAATAATTAAAATTTACACAACGTGAAAGATGAATTTGTCGATGGGGATTTAGTTAACATAAATTTATATAAATTAATAAGCGTTAAAGGGCTTTCCTTTCACACAATAAAATAAAGAAAATTCTCTATTAGTCTAAAATATATAAATTATAAAACATTTTGTATTATTTGTTTCTAATTCAACTATTTTATGTATTTCTTTTATATATATATTCCCAATTACAAATTGATTTCCTCAGTATATGTACCCTAACTTTTAGCACTAAATCCAAAAGAAACAGTTCAATAAAATAAATCAAACTTTAACCTGTTTTAACTTTGATTTTTGGGTAAATTTCTTTATTACAACTTTTTCATATAACTTGATTTGGCTACATTCTTTGGCAAATTGTTTAAAGGGCGAAGAGAAAAAAGAATAATTGTAATGAATTTTGATTGCCATTTAGATTGTGCACTTGTTTCTTGTTCGGTTTCTGTTTGCCTTTTTTTATTATTGAAATTCTTTTTAAAGTTGAAACGTAAAAGTTTCTTTATTAAATTTGCACAAGTGTCTGGCAAGTGAACTTGGACCCCGAAGCCCTGAACCTTGAACTCGGCAGAACCCACTGAACCCAAAATCAAACGAATCAAAATGTGAATCAATAGACTATGACAGCTGTTGCTAAATAATTTCGATCATTTCTTGTTGTAATAAACTAATTTAATTAATAAAACAGAGGTCAAAGGGCAATTAGACGTGGAATTAGAACGCTTGCTGGACATTTAATGAGCACTTTGTTCAAATTAAGCGCATACAAAAAAAAAAAAATGAATGTCCTGCAGAAGATTCACACGCCGTCAAAAGGGCTCAACTATGGTTAAGAGGAACAATGACAGCGACTGCAACAACAACAACCACAAAGTGAAAAGCCGAGAAAAAGGACCGAGGAAAAGGGAAAAAGTTTTCGGGCTTCTTTTTTTGCCACTTGTCAATGGAAAGCAGCGTGAAATGGCAAGAAAATGTAATAAAAATTTGTAACGCCATCAACGTTTTCCCCTTGCCCGTCCCCCACCAACCACTCGTTCCCTTTGTTGTATTTGCTTACCCCCTCTCCGTCCCCTGGTCAGTCTGTCTTTATCTTCTCGTTGCTTCACATTGAGGAAGCAATAAAAATGTCGCTTAATTGCAAAAAGTTTTGCTTAGATTTTCATTATTTTATTGTATACTTTTTCGGGTTTTTCCTTACTTCTTTTCGCTTTCCCTCGCTCTCTTCCTGAGGGTCAGTGCGTGTTGTGCTTCTGGGTGTATTTTCCCATACACAACGCATGTTTTTTTTGGGTGCTACAATTCGCTTAGCCGGAAGCGACAGCAACAGGAAAAGTTCTCATATTTTATTAACCGCCGTCGCCGTTCAGAATATGAGAGAGACACCGAGGAAATGTACACTGTACTGTACACAGCGAGAAAAAGTCAAGAATTTTGTACTTGAAATCTTAGATTTCACTCTTGATATCCCACTAACCATGAAAATACTTAGTACAAAATTCATGGAATCAAAATGTGTGAACTTAAAAATTAAAAATGAAAATCAAATTTAACAGACTCCATTTTTTGGTTTGTGAATATTTACCATTTATTTAGTATTTACTCATTACGTACTTAGTTTTTTTTTATATATTTTTCTAATCCCAAAACAGTGTTGAGAATTTATATATTTATTTTAAGAAAATCTTTATTACTTTATTCTTTTTCTTTTAATTACAAATTCTTAAATTGAGTTCTTTTAATCTTAATTTTGAAACGCAATATTTCTCTCTGTGTACGTGAAGTTAAATTATATATATGCAGCTTGAATTAATTGAATTAATTAGTTTAAAAGGTTTTAAATAAACATCTTGTTGAGTTATGTTGTATATGAAAACACAATTATAACCTAGAACATGCAACCCGAAGTAATGCAATTTAATTTCAATTAGTTAACAAATAATAATAATAAATATCTATTTTGAATTATTTACTTGGTAATTTGTTTACTTAGTTATTTGATCTGCCATTAAACTCTATACATTGGTTTCATATGCATTTCGAAAGCTGTTCTCAGCTTGTTTATTTACTTTAGTTTTCTATCAGCATTTTCACACATCTGTGTGTATGCAAGAGTTTTTCTAGATTTCCCTATAGCAGCTGTATAATATTATCCATAAAAATATAAACACAATTGCCAGCTCGTGTTGACTTTGGCTGTGGTTCAGCTCAGTCGGGGAGGGAGTATTATGTTTCACTTTAAATAACTGTGCATGGCTATTAAATGCAATACGTGGCAGCAAATGAATATTACTAAGAGCGAATAAAATGCACTCGATACCAGGCTGAATAAATCGACTCGCTCACAGTGTCAATGTGTTGATATTATGCGCATAATTTTCTCTTTATTTTCCTACTCCATTTTTTAAGCGAGACCAAAGTGAAAAGTGTTGGACTGCTGCAAAAGTTATGAGTCTATTATTTTTTGCACTTCAAGCATGAAAGCAATCTATTCAATAAATTAAACAACTTTTTACTCTGACAACATGAAATATATTCTACTGAAAATATATGCAAGTATTTTGTAGTAGTATCTATTAAAAGTATAATAAAAACTGTACCTTAAACAAACACACAAAGAATTTGTCACGTGTTTGCAGATACTTTCATCTTCCTTCCTTTTTTTTGCAAGTTTTCACTGCCAACAAAATTTAATTAAAAGCGCATGTCAAACATTAAAAAAATGTGTGTGTGTGGGTGTGTGTGTGTGTGTGTATAGTAGGAGTGCAGAGCCTGTAAATCTGCATAAATATGTGGGCCAAATGACAAACTGAATATTTAGCAAACATGCAACTCTTTTAAACTGTTAATGAATTAAAGAAGCTTAAGCAATTACGGCTTTGGGTTATTTAAAATGCAAAAGAAATGAGCATCAGATAAATATTAACAGTGGAAATGGGAAAAAGAATACCATTCAAACGACGAACACGCATATCGTATGAGGGAATATGAGTAGAGAACTTTTAATGCAGGTCAAGTTAAAAAGCTGAAGCAGAGAAAATGTAATGGAAAGATAGATAGAGAGTATACACAGAAATAGGATATTTTGCACAATTAGGGAGCAGAGAATGGAATATTTATAGAAAGAGTTATTAAAACAAAGAGAGCCAGAGGTAAAGTTAAGCAGAAATTCAGTTAAAATATTATCTGATAAAAAAATGCATTAATCTGTTTATTTACATAATTTATTATTATACATAAAATAAATTAATATAATAACTAGAAGAGAGCGGTAGCGTCTAAGGCCATAGACCATAATAAAAAAAGGCAGGAAAGCTACAGTCGGATGTAACCGACAGTAGGGGACCCTGAACTTTTCTTTGCAGCAGCTAATGCTACTCGAAATGCTAACAATGCACACATACAAGAATATATTTACTTTGTGGCGTCTGCCACGCCTCCATACATTTATGGGTTACACAAACTTAATATACCCTTTTGTACTTCTTTAATGTACAGGGTCTGAAAATTCACTAAACCGTTCACATAAATTACTTTAAACTCATTTGAATTACAATTTTCATGCAAGCACACATTTGCAGATAATATTTAGCAGACTTATCTGGCACTTATACTCAGTCGTCTATCCCTTACAGCCATTGCAGTTCTCATTATTCATGCAAAAGTTTGCTAAGAAAATGACATGAGCTCTCACGGCAGCACCTTAGACTGCTACTGCTTGCTCCTCGTAGAGAACCGATTTAATGGTGCATTTATTGCCAATCTATTTGCCGACTATCAAGTGTGTCTCTACTGCCGCCTCCCTCCCTCATCAGCCATCGCCTGCTGCCTTGTGCCATGCGAATGACGTTGATACATTTGCGCGTAGGAGATATGGGAGAACGCGCCTTGTGGCGCCACGTGTTGAGTGCCATTTGAAACTAATTGAAAATGCGTCGCACACACACACACACACACATACAAATATATGTATATGTACAGCTAAGGAAAAACTCGGCGAAAATCTAGCTAGACAAAGTTTGGCTGCTTTCAAAATGGAAAATGGTCTACACAACACACACACACACATCTGTGCAAACATTATTATTAATAATATATAATGCAGCAGCTGCTGCTGTTGCATGTGTGTGTGTACTATGTGTGTGTGTGTGTGTGTGTAGTTAACAAAAGTTTTTGTACACCTTTATTTATGTGCATGATTTATGGGGAAATGACATTGATTGATTTGGAATTGATGGTGTGGAAAACTGCACTGGCAACAGCAACAGCAACAGCATCAGAGGCTCAGCCAATCGGAAAATGTAGCTGAAAAGTATATTATTTACATTTTTGGGGCCAAATTAAATTAAATTTAAAATATATGTAAAAGTAAATACATTTATGCAGAGCACAGAGTTTTATTTGGCCAAATCGGTTCATGTTTTATAGCATACTAAGCTGTATTAGAGCATTTTATGCTAATAACAATTAATGTATATTTTAATCAGAGTTTATTCCATTAATTTGCAATGAAGTTATAAGCTAATTACGTACAAATTTCCATTATTTTGCTCATTTGCTCATTTGGTTATCAAAAGTACACATTTCATTTTAAATAACATTTTAATTACGTTTTTCAACTTATAAATAATGAGCTATATTTGTGGCTAAATTTTCTATATCAAAATGTATATTACAAAAAATAAAATAATTATTATTAAAATATTTTTATTGAGAAGAAAATAAATAAATATTTAAAACTTTAAAGAGCCAAAACGTTGCTTTCTGTTTTCGATTCTAACAACCAATAGATCGATTCAAATTTCAGATTAAGTTAGAGCGGCGAGCAACGCAGAAAGATTCTACAAAGAACTTAGTAAAAGGAGATATAGAAAAAACCTAGCAAACCTAACTTCCATAATGGTTTTATTAAATTTATAGTATTTCGATTGAGCTTCTATATCCATTAACAATTTCAAAAGGGTTAATGATTTCTGTCTTATTTCAAATAATATAATGCCATCCATTGACTGACTCTACTTACATTTTGTTGGAATATATTTCCAAGTGCATTTATATTTTAAATTCTATCTATATGTTACTTAATTTTATTCTGAATTACGAAAACTGTCAACATATACTACATACATATGTATATGTGTATGCATATATTTACATACGTAGATTTGACATCATCTGTCACAGTTGCAGGGGAAAGAACAACTGCAAAGGCAACACGTGACAGGCAGTTGCAATTTTGTGCCAAAATAATTTATTTATGACAAAAGCCAATTGTTTTTTACACACACGGAACGGCACTTCGAGCAGGCCTGGCATTTTTTCAGCTGCACATAAAATGCAATATATAAGTAAAATGTTAAGGGATTGATTTTTTGGAATAAATGTGTATGGCATTTTTTTAAATTTTGTTTATTTATTTGTTAAATTAAATCAATGAGAGTTGATTGGCAGAGTGGGACGAATAAATCGAGACAGACATTTCCATTTGTGGGTCAATTTGGCAAGCAATTAAACAGAGGAAACGAATGCATTGCACACATTAAATTCTCTCTCTGCAAGTGAATGCAGCCCGAGCTGAAGGAAGTGGAAGTGGAAGTGGTAGGGGGAGCTGGCGACTGAGCGTGAGGGCGACACGTGCCAGGCCAGGGCTTGGAGCAGAACTCACAAACTTGATCTGCTGTCGGCAAACAGTTGCCGCTTGCCATGGGTTAAACAAACTTGAAAGCTGGAAGACAGGCGTTAAAGCACGTTCCATCGCCAGCAGTTCATTCACTTTACTTCCTCAGACTACTCTGCTCTCTGCTTTCTGCTCGTCACTTCCCATTCGTTGCCTTTCGCTTTACTCGCTACTCTGCAGTTTAATGTCAAAATTTTTTGCAATATGACGTTGATATTATTTGGCGTGTTGCCGCAGTTGCGTTGCTCCCCACAACGTGCCCCCCATCTGAACTCTCCTCCTCCCTTCTCTAATGCAACTTCTGGCTGGAGTACAGCTGGCTGGCGGGCTCAGTGCCGCATTTCATGTGCTAATTAGAAATACGTGATAAAAATGTGTTGCACAAAAGTCGAGCATCGTCCTAGTCAACCAGTTTCTCGCTTGTGTCCTTGTTCTGCTGCAACTGCTAATGCTGCTGCTAATGCCACATCTACCCTACCAATGCTGCCGTTGTCGCTGCTGTTGCTGCTGCTGCAATTGTCTAACATCTTGCTATTGGGATATGTGCAAATAGCTGGTATTATGGTTGGAGTGTTACCAGAGCATGAGGAGTTTCTTTTGCAGCTTGTAACAAGTTCGTTTGAGTTCAGAAATAATTAACTAAAGGCATTAAATGGCAAAAACTGTGCGAACTAAATTTCAGCAACTTCTGAGAATTAAAAAAAAAAATTATTTATGAAAATCTGGTAAATATTAAAGAATTAACTTAAAAATTTACATTAAAAATTAACTTGAAAAAAGTATATCTAATTATTAAATCTCGCATAAATTAAGTTATTTAAAAACTTACTTTAGCACGATATCTTTTTAAACATTAATAATATAGTACAATACATCGATAGAGTTGAGTGGACATACAAAAGTTTGCCATAATTATACATTAATTAAAATATTTCTATTAAAACTATTTTATTATAAATTGCTTAATTATGGTTTATAAATTTGTAACTCAATATAATACTTTATTTTAATTTATAAATATTTACAAGTTATTAGATTTATACTTTATTCAAAAATAACCCAATATTCAATATTATTCTATAATCTTTTATTGATAAATATTCTCATTTTTAGATGGTTACAGCGAAATTACAAATCAATGCTTAACAATAGTGTGAAGCTGTAGCTACAGAGGACATACATAAATATAGTTTACTGATTTGTACAGTCTCTAGTACTAAATGAAAATAATTTAAATAAATTCCTAATACACATATTTCTGAAAAGCAATTTATTTTTTGTGTGTTGAAAATTGATTAAAAAATGTCTTTAAATAATTTTTTTATATTGTTCCAAAATTTTCTGCCTAATTACAGCATTGTCTCTTTAGAGCATTTGTAGTGCGGCATTTCATTATGCAATGGGAGTTTTAGCCATTTGGGCAGTTAGCTGACGTGCAAAAGTTTTAAAGAACTTCAACACGTGCCTGGCATTCGCAATGCCAGTATTAAATTGTGGAGTATCTGTAATGCCAAAAGGATGCACTCGCCGCCAGCTACTAAATGGCTAAAAACCATCAGCATATTGGAGCAAATTAGCAAAATGCTGCTAAAAATTAGTACGTGTGTATCAAGAGCCAAGTTGAGAATGTTTATGGCAGTTGAAATCTTTTTGGCTGAAAATCTGAAAATCTTTTGCTCATCAATCGATGCGGGCAATTGAGGGGGAAAATGGGGTGGGGGTAGGAGGGGGAGCTTGGCACTTGGCCATGATTCTAACTTTGCGTGCGGATCTCTGACTGTGACATAATCCGAGCATTTTGAATTTGTAGTAGGCAAAAAGCAAGCAAAAACAGTAAAAGAACTTTTGTCAGCTCGACTCGAGAGATAAATCGATATTTTCAAGTGCGTCGCCCACAGACGACAGAACTTTGTTGGTATTTGGATGACTATCAGAAACCACTTTGGCCGGAAATAGCATAATATTTGCACACTCATACAGACACACACACACACACACACACACACACACATACATCTCTTACCTGCTAAATGCTCACGAAGCGTCGCCAAATAAATGGAAGGAATGAGGGGAGGGGATGAAAATTCGCTTAGGTTATGGGGCGCGAGACATAAAGCAAATATTTTTTATGCGATATTTTATCATCTTGAGCTGATGCTCACTGCTTTTAGCATTCAAGGCGCATTCGCGTAAATTCTACAGACCGAAATTCGAGAAATTTTATTTATTTAAGCACACTCTCAGTCTGTTACCTCTTAAAGCTCCAAGGTGTCCTTTGTTAGGCTCCATCCCCTTCACTTCCTCTCTGCTATTCTCTATCTTATCTGGTTGAACATTGTAGCAATCGATATAATTTGCCGTATGTCAGGCACGTGCTGGCATTTAGGGAGAGATTGTAACCATTTTTGTGGTCTTTTTTATATATTTTTTTAAATAACTCAACACTGGCAGGACATTTGGGAACTCACTCGTTGTACATTTGCTGGTTATTAGATAATTTAAATGCGTAAATATGAGGGTAAATTGGGTTGTTGATGGATCTATTAACTCGCATGTACTTTTGCATGAAGTAAAGAGTTCGTTTTGTAGCTGAAGCACTTGTCAGATAAACTTTAGTTGCTGCTGTGGAGAACAACCTAGATAAGTTCATAATTTCTAATCTCATCGGAATCAGCCACATGTGGTAAAACTCTTATGCTCTTGGCTTTGCACAAATTAGCGCAACGGGCTGTTAACAAAATTTACATGCCTTATCCTGCATCTAATTACCGCTAAGAGCTTCTGCCGTCATCATCACAAGTAGAGAGAGTACACAGCGAAAAAAAAGATGGAAAACTTTAGCATACATACTCGGGGCATGCATTAGTCTGACATGCACCCAGAGAGTGTCAGTGGCTCTCACTTCATGCATTCTCCTTCCCTCGCTCTTTTTGCTCATTGGAAAAATGAAAATGCAGCAAAAATCTGCAGTTGGTAACAAACGTATCCGCGTTAAGTCGGGGAAAACAATTTTTAATGCCTAATGAAAAACGAAGCAGCAGCCAACTGAGAATGGAATAAAAAGCAAAAAAGCAAAAACCTAGAAGGCAACTAGGAGAAAATGAAGAGCAAAAAACTACAACAGATGGAGAGAGGAACAGAACTGAAAACTCACGTATATTCATATCTATTTGTTTGGCTGTTTAGCAACAAAGTTTCCGGTTCTTTTTGTCGTGCGTTTATGTGTGGCATTCCCTGCGTCAAAAACAAAATAAAAATTCTAGCAAAAAGTGACAAAAGAAGCTGTCAGTTATGCGACTCTGCAATGGCATTTTTTGTTTTGTTTATAACTGAGGAAAACATAACAAAGCTAAAAGCCTTTGAAGCGCGCAAAGGAAAGTGGCACAAATGGAGAAACCGTGTTGAGAATTGTGCAGAAAATGCGTCATTCCAGCCATTTTCCAACTATGTGACAGCTCTAATTAGTGAGGAGTGGGGGAAAAGTGCAACAAGTAGCATATTGAACTGTCAACTGTATTTTAAATACATAATTAACTACAGCATAAGTAAGTTTCTTTTCATTTAGCAGTGGTATAGTAAAAGGATTTTTAACTGAATACTGTTTTTGATAAACAGTTCATATATGAGTTTTACAGAATTCCGTTGAGTAACAGAAAAGTGTTGCATACTTTTGGCCGTGCTGCAAATTTCATTTCAAGCGCAGCCCAAAAGGCTGCAACGCTTTTTTTTAACTCAACAGAGTGGTTGCCTATATTTCATAATAGACTTTAACAAACTTCTTGGTACAAAATTGAGCTTGTCACAAAGTTTTATGAACGGATCATACAAAATTTGAAATAGGTCTGATTTGCGGCTGGTATATTCCAAATTTGGCGCCTTTAGCTCATAAAGTTTTCGTTACGAGAATCAAAGCGACCTGCAGACAGGTCTAGATCGACTCTGCTCGTTGTCTGCTCCATGAATGTATATACTTAGCACGGACACACACCTTCCGCCTATTATTTAATTACCAATTTAAAACTCTAGTAAAACCTTTTTGTTATCCAGTTTCAAAGGATGCAGAGTATAGAAAGTTATGTCGAAGAGTTGAAATTTTGGCAATCGAAAACTCAGCAGTGATTGAACAAAATTAAAAAGATTTTCATTAATATGTTTCCTAATACAAACTGATAGTAATGTTCCTTCTCTGATTAAACACTTACGGTGGGAAAATATCTTTTAAAAGTTATCAAACGTTATCAAAAGACAATCAATGGCATGTAGTAGCTCCACTAATAAACTCCAAATTACAGCTAATCGTTATTTAGTCAACAGTCAATTAAGTATAAATTATTGAAACGCAGTAGACAATGAGGAAACGCAGAGAAATACACTGAGAGAAGACAGGAAGTTACACATACAGAGCGAACAGAAGGAAACCATTGAGAGCTAACAGAATTTGAGTTGCTGTCAAATTAACCAAAAAGCGGATTTTCCGGCTAGCATGTGGGAGTGCCTATGCCAGTGGGTGTATGTGTGTGGATTGTGTTTTCATGAGCCTGACAACGACAACGCGACATTGAGCAATTATACGCGACAACAACAACAATAACAACAAGCGCATTAATACCATGACACAAATTCCTAATCAATCTTCACGACTTATTCATGCATATAAACCTGCGCGACAACAAACCTCACACACACCACATGTGCTCTTCGTGTGTGTGTGTGTGTGTGTGTGTGTCTAACCTCTGCTCTGTATGACTACGTGCATGCAGCGGTAGCTGTTTGAGTTTTGCAATTACAACTTAAGCACACAGTCATTATCATAATCCTTAATCGATATTATGGCTTACAAGATGGCAGCAGCAGCACCAGCCACAAAATATACCACTCATGGAGGGAGGGGGGAACGATAGGGAGGCAGTACAGACAGTAGACAAACATATGCATATGCGTGTGTGCGTGTGTGTTTGTCTGTAAGTGCTTGCTCTACTCTGTGTGTGTGTGTGTGCGAGTGTGTGTGTGTTGCTTTTAACCCACTTCCGTCCAGAGAGTCGCTGCTGCCTGTCTGGTTGGCTGCTTCCGCC
This sequence comes from Liodrosophila aerea, assembly GCA_035045005.1. Classification (NCBI taxonomy): domain Eukaryota; kingdom Metazoa; phylum Arthropoda; class Insecta; order Diptera; family Drosophilidae; genus Liodrosophila; species Liodrosophila aerea. Next base: position 61,243 of record JAWNNL010000081.1, read on the forward strand.
TGTTTTTGCATCGAATTAAAATTCCACATACGCTGCGTGCGCTTTTTCTTGGCCAAAAAGGAGCGTGAAGTGAGAAAGCAAAAGGCACACGATGCTGATGATGACGATGGTGCTGATGATGGAGGAGAGTTCAAGGTAATCCTGGTTAATGGATGAGACAATACACTACACGAAAACCGCGAGGATCTAAAGAAACTCAACTTGAATACTAAGCTAAAATAATCGTTATTAAAACTATTTACATTTATCAAAAGAAAAAGTGCTCGATCGTAAAACTTGAAACAAAATCTTTGTATTGTAGAAATTAAAATTACAATTGTCTAATCCTAAAATAGAAATATAAAAAAATTAAATAATATAATAAAAATAAATTATACATTGGAACTTAATTTTAAAATAATATATAATTAAACATAATTTTATTTAAAATAAATATTTTATAAAAATAAACTTATTTAAAATAAATATTATTTAAACATAAATTAATTTAAGTTATATATTAAATATTGAAATAAAATATATGTTATAAATTCAATATTAAATGTTTACTGCATTCATTGCAGAAAAACACAGAAAACCCACAATCAAGTCCACATTCATAGTTTAGTTGTATTAAACAGATAATTTAAATACAATATGTATATAAAGTATAACTGTCAGGCAGGAAGTTTAAAATGGCCATATTAATATTAAAATAAACCTCAGGAAAATAGTCTATAATCTTCTAAGTAGGAATTTAGTATATCTTAGTATTTCTCCAAGTGTAGCTTGGCTTGTTAGTACGCTTAAAGACAATTCTCCTTTTGCGCCCTTTGCCTGTCGTTAATAGTTAAATTGCTGTTAACAAATTTAATGTCCTTAAAATTTATTACCACGCCACCGCTGACTTGGCTTGGCTTGCCTGGCTGGTTGGCTGCCTGGCTGGCTGGCTTGGCATTGTCCTGTTGCGGTCGCAGGATTAAATGATAAAAAAGTGTTAAGCAGAATCAGTCGCTGCAACGGTAGCAACGGCAACAAGCAGCAAGGCAAGCCGGCAAAGACAAGAGCCGGCAAAAACCTGTTTAAGTTTGCTGCCCCGGTGTCAACAAAGCGCTTAATGAAGGTTGAAAATTTGATTTCAGTTTTTTCTCTGCTCCACTCCCCATCCCTCCCAGTCCTTTGCTTTTTTTCTCCACATAGGACTTTCTTTGCTCTGCTTTCGAGCTGCACAATGGGGCGTATGATTGTTATTGGAGCGTCGACGCTGTTTGCGCTTTTGACGCGAAATCGAGGACAACCGAAGGACGATGATGTCGTGTACGTGTTAAGTGGTTATTGGTCTAGCGCAGCTTGCGCATAGCCTGTGTGTGTGTAGTATGTGTGACAGGGCTTAAGGTGGCACAGTTCAAGTGATATTTGCATTAGATTTTGTTTATACTGATATTACACATACGACATGAGGGACTAAAGCCCACACTGAACTGAGCCGAAGTGAAGTGCAGGACCATTAAAGAGTGTCCCACTTGATGTTAAATGTCGCATGCTTAAAGCACCATGACATATTCTTAAAATTATGTGCAATATGACTATAATATATACTAGACAAAGGCAAATATTTGAGGCCATAACAGTTTCAAATGACATCAACGGATATATTGACATTTTATATATGGAAATATTGTAAAACTCCAGAAGATGGGCCAACCAAGCTGATGACTGGAATTTGTCTACTCCTTACTATTTACATTTATGTCAATACATATTTATTATTAAACCTCATCTCTTACTGAAAGTTTCCAATCAAGTTCTTTAAATTCGAGTTCATAGTTTCAGCAGTAAAATCGTGTGTAATATTCTTTATTTTTTATAAAATGACCATGGACACAGACAACTTAATTCCGGCAGCTCCGACATACAAAACTTTTAAATCTCAACAAACAGTAAATCAAGAGCAATGAAACACACATAGGACACACACACACACACACACACACATAGAATAAAAACTAGCAATCTCTTTAAGCTTTGCAGCTTGGCAAGTCAGTATTGAAAAAAGGGAAAATAAAATATCAACTTTCCCCAAAAGAGAAAATAGAATGGAAGGAAAAAAAACCAGTTGGTACATAACAGCAAAATCCGCCAAGAAGTATGCAATAAATCACAGCAGCAAACGCAGCAGCACAAAGACTCGAAACATACATACATATATTTAGAATAGAAAGATGATGACTGGAGAGAGTGTGGCAAGGGGAACAGAAGCAGAAGATCCTTCATCCTACTACATACACATAAATTTGTGTTCCGCTCTTTACAAGGTTAGTTCAACAGAATGGAAACTGGGTTAGATGATGCCACAAAAGCTGATAAAAATCAAATGCCCCTCCCAAAACGCCAAAACACCAAAATGCCAATAGATGCAGCATTCGAAAAGCGATTTACGATGCCATGCTTGCGCATAATATGATGTAAAAGTAGGAGAAATAACTACTGAGGGTAAGGGTGAGGGTGAGTGGGGCTGTAAGTCCTCTGGAATGACGCATCATTTATAACTTGGCACTCAACAAAAATTGTAAAACAGGAAACAGACAAACGGCAGCCACTTTGAGCGCGAATTAAAGTAATAAATTAGTTTGGGCGTGCGTCGTCTGTGCTTTCGCTCCATCGCTCCATCGCTCTTGACATGACAATCTACTCCGCCTGCTCTCTACATGCTGCCCCCTGTTCATATGGAGCCCCTTAAACATTGTGCCCACTCATTTGATTTGAAAGCCTTCACGCCACAAAGGCATTCCACAGAGCCAAACAATCGCTCCATCCACTCCTACGCCTCACATTTCCATTTCCAGCAGGCTGAATCGCCTGAACCGAGAGGCCTTCTGCTGCCTTTTTACGCTAAATTGCTTTGCATTTTTGCTTCGAACATATTTTTAGGCGTGCTACATTTTTCATAATGCTTTGACATTGCCTCCGAGTCTGCCCAGGCCAAACCACAGTGCTTGGGCAAATGCCCTTAGATAAACTGTCGCTGATATCTAAACTCAAAGTTTGTTTCCTCCGAGATAATCTGCGCGTTTTTATGGCACTTTCTTTTATGATATTTATGCATGATATTTATCTCAATCGCCGCATTCTCTTCTTTCTACGCACACATATTTATTCTTGTGGCATAATTTTTGGTATCAACTGACAGTTAATACATTGAAAAGGTTTTTAATAAAATATATATGAGAAAAGCGCGCAGTAAATTTACGCAAATTTACGCAAACATTTCCCAACTATAAACCAAAATTATTCTTGTATAGACAAATCTTGTCTTTACACTCGCATAGTTCCATGCGAATACATGTGAAAACTTGTGGTAATCGTTTATTTATGGCCAAGTTTATGTCGGTTTTTGTGGTTCGAATGTAATAATAAAATTGCAGAGCAGTAAGTCAAGCAGAGATTAGATTGATACTAAAGCTGAGATTCAGTTGAAGTCAAGTCAAGTTTATTAAAGCAAACGTGGGCTGGAGCTTAAAAAAAGCTAATCAATTTTTAGTTAAATGTGTTGAAATTATTCTATAATTTTTATATAATATAAACTGATAAAAGAACTTGTCTAGATTACCTTTAACATTGATTTTATTGTATAAACTCAATGTACCTTGATTATTTAAACGTCTGTACTTCGACTCACCTGTAAAGAAATAGAGAAATAAATTACTTGAAATTGTTTCAAAACACTTTACTATAAAAGTAAGCTCTACATCTATAACTGTTCTTTATTAATATCCTTTACAATTACAGCATTCCTTTTTAGACCCTGTACTTTAAAAAAGTACAAAAGGGTCTATTAAGATTGTGCAAGCCCGAAATGTATGTAACAGGCAGAAGGAGGCGTGGCAGACCCCACAAAGTATATATATTCTTGATCAGGACGACGAGCTGAGTCGATCTAGCCATGTCCGTCTGTCCGTCTGTCTGTCCGTCTGTCTGTCCGTCTGTCCGTCTGTCTGTCCGTCCGTATGAACACCTAGATCTCGGAAACTGTAAGAGCTAGAGACATCATATTTGGCAGTTAGATGCCCCTATAGCGCAAGCAGATCAAGTTTGTTTTAGATTTTTGATACCTCCCCCAAAAACAGCGAAAAACTGCCACACCCACAATTTTAAACATACAAACTTGTTTTGGCATACGATAATCTTATGATAATCTTTATCTGTTCTGTGAATTTCGGCCCAATCGGATAATAAACACCGGAGATATTCAAGATTCAATTCCTTGTACTAGGTAAGGGGGGAGCAGCGCGAGCGTATGTGTGGTTGCGTGTGACTTTGCGCTATGTGTGCATGTGTGAGTGTTTGTTAGTGTGTGTGTGTGTGCGAAGGAAAGTACAGGGTCTCCTACTGTCGGTTGAAGCCGACTGTAGCTTTCCGAGTTTTTTAATGCTATCTCCAGCCAAAAGTAATTTTCATCTGCGCTTATTTTACTTCACGGAAATGTACATTGCATAATTAAGAGCACAGCCACAACAAGTGAAAAATCTTCCTTTTGTAAATAGAAAAAGTAACAAAAAGGACCTAAAAAATGAGCTCTCTATGAGTCTAGGAAAAATAGCGAAATAATATGCTTACTTCCGCATTGCTAAACATAATTTTCTTCTTCCACTTGTTTCTCCCGCTTTCGACTCGTTTTTACCTCTTTCCGAGTACAACTAAATATTACGCTTATTTTGACGTCAAAAAGCTTGTTGTGAAATTAAAAAAGCGGCAAATGCGCGGCATAGTATAAAAAGGGAAGCACAACTAAAACAAAAGCGTAAAATGAAAACGAAAAGAAAACCAACCGAGAAATGCAAATAAAAGTGAAGCACAGAGTGGTAAAAAATTGAGCTGTAAAGTAAGTGAAGAAAAAACGCAACCAAGACGAACCCGCAGCCAGACGTAACGTTTTCTTTTTCTCTCTACCGTCTTTTGTTGCGTTTTTCCTAATATTTTGCGCTTGTTTTCTTTTCTGCAGTTTTTTAATTTACTACGTTGTATTTTTAATAACACAAGTAGAAGCAGCTGCTTTTTTTTGTGTTTTTTTGTGTGCAAAAATTTATTTTCGCCACACAAATTTCAGTGAGCATTTTCCGCGATGCTTGAGAGTCGCCTACGTGGAAAATGGCGGTCGACCAAAGCACACAGACACACTTCCACGAGTGTTTTTTATAAACAAAATGAAGAAAACTCAATCGTCTGCAGCGGCTACACAAACAAGAAACACCAGCAAACAAACCACTTTACATCGCCCGTTGCGGTGGCGTATACGTAATATACAATACGTATACGTAATATTCTCTTTTTGCTGTCTGCCCCGATGTGCAGCCTTTTGCATTCATATCGCGAAAAAATGGCGGAAGAAAAAAAGTACGTTAATGAATTTGCATGAATGAATATTTGAAAAGCTGCTGCTGTTGCAGGACCCAAAAATATTTTCATTACTCTCCAAAAAGAAGGAAAATGCCAGCTGGAGGGGGGTGGGTGGCAGAGATTTCAGCGCACCAGAATTTATGCACGAACAATTTATGAAAGCATGCGAAAATTTATGGCCTCTAATATTATCAGCAGATTAGAAAAGTAACTGGAAATTATGGCCACGTTTCAGCATTTATTAACTTTTTTCTCTCTACTTCTCCAACCCAATTTTTTTATGCCTGCCTGCCTGCCTCCTTTTGTTATCTGAATTTTTCTGAAGCCAAAACTTGTGTATTGCATTTCGAGTTCTGCATTTGGCAATTTTGCATATTACATTTTACATTTGGAATTTTGCATTTTGCATTTTCTGCACTCGTACTGTAGTCATGTCCATGTCGTTGGCTATTGCATGTTTATTATCAATAGATTTGGTTTTCTGTGTTTTCTGGGGCATTTCAAGTGTTTTAATTGACCCTAATTGCATTTTAATGCTAATTAGTTCGGGTTATCCGAATACACTCGTATACTTGTGATACTCTGAATATGAATATTGTTCTCTTTTCGAGTATGTCATTAATTTTTTAAAGTTGTATTTATGACAGAGTCCAAAAAAGTAAGGCTGCAAGTTGTTGGATGTTTTTGAGGAATTCAAATTAAATTTTTAAAATATAAATTAAATTTTCTTTATATTTCTTGGTATCTACTAGTGATAGATTCTATCTAAAATACAACAAGATACAATAAAAATAGTCACACTAATTCCTCCAGCCCAATAAAATAAGCAACGAGCAGTAGGGACGGCGAATTCAAGTAGGCGAATTCAAGCATGAACGAACTTAAGGGAATTCAGCAATTGCTGTTCCTCCTTTTTAAAACCCTTGAGAATTGATATACAGACGATTGTATAATCGATTCGACGGCGAATTCAAGTAGGTGAATTCAAGAATAATCGAACTTAAGCGAATTCAGCAGTTGCTGTTTCTCTTTTAGAAGACGATTTTAAGATAAATTCGACACAATTTAAAATCATATAAACATATCAATACTCAACAAACTGTAATTTTTGTTAAATTTTATTTAAAATGTTTTTTTTTACATTTTTTAATTATAATTATTATAATCAGAATAGTGCGTCATATATCTGCCATGTTTCAGGGTATAGTTTAGTTTTCTCTACTTCAATTAGTTGCGCACTTCAGTGGTTCCATTGACGGCATCACGAGCCACCAGTTCAGCTTTGGCCTTGACATCCTGAGCTGATTCAGTGGTTGTAGTAGAAGTAGCGTGTGGTACAGCAGCAGCACCAGCTGTCTGTGGTGGCTGATGATCCATTTCCATGTCAGCTGCCAATGGAGTAAGAGAGGCCAGAGAGAACAAGCTGGCATCCTGAGCCGCAGCGGGAGCAACTGCTGGAGCTGGAGTCGGGAGAGCAGTTGGAGTAGCTGCATTCTGCGAGGAGGCATCCATATGGGTGAGCCCAGTCTTAGTGGCATGCTGGTGATGAGCTCCCTGACAATTCTTTCCCTTGCCGCTGCACGCCTTGCCCTTGGGCTTGGGCTTTCCCTTGCCCTTGGTCTTCTTCTTTGAGGGCTTCGCTGTGGTTGTCGCAGCTTCTGCTCGAGGGGCGGGTGTAGTAGTCGTCGTAGTGGTGGTAGTGGTGGCAGCAGTAGTACCCTTGTGATGTTTCTTGCCTTTCTGGTGTCCCGTAGTTGTAGGGTGGGCATGCATGAGAAACAGATCCTTGGGTGACATGGTAGTAGAGATCTTGGACTTGCGTGTGTGTGTGTTTTTTATTTGGGAGTTTTCCTGCAACGCCTCTGCCTCGTTTAAAGGCTGGACATCGGTATCCAAAGCCGCTGCAAGGACAACGAGCCAACTTAGAGTCAGTAGAAGTCGCATTTTCGAGTTGAATCCTTTGTCAGTCTTTATCTTAAGCTGGTTAGTTGTGAACTGATGATTGAGACTGGAACCAATACCAGCTTTTATAGTAGAATACTTACTCCGAAATACGACTTGACGACTTGATTCAGCTTGTGCATCTGTCCATCTGTTTTACTATAAAACATTTGTGTAAATCATAGAAAATAATTTGCATTATGGCCATGGGTAACTACCCAATGAGTGAGCCACATATAAAAGCAAAAGTTTCTTGCCAAAATGAACAGAGTTTGACTTTAGCTTCATCGAGCAATACAATGCATTTCTTTACAGTTTGTCTTCTCTTCGTGCTTGGCCTTATGGCTGCCTATGCGGATCCCCTGCAGAATCACATGTCCATCTTTGTGAAATCGGGTGCCGAACAATCACAAGTCATGGATGTGCCTTATGTCAGTTTCGATGACATGGCCTTTGAGACCCTCAAAGATGCTGCCCTAAGTACAACCACCACAACCACTACAACCACCACAACAACCGAACCTCCAACTACTACCACGGAGTCAACCACAGTGAAGCCCACTAAGAATAACAAAAAGCGACGTACCGGTCGTTACAACAGAAACGGACATGTAAAGCATCACAACTGAAATTAATGCCTAATTACTGTAAATTCTATGGGAAAATTCATATGTAATTGCACAGAGAAAAAAATATACTACATACATGTGTATTTAAATTATAAAGTATTAGTTTAAATAATAAAACTGTCTTTAACTGGATGAATATATATCGATTAAATATGGATTAAAAATATATGTTGTTATCACAATCATAGCATTTCCCAATATTAGCAACTTCCATATGAAAATGTTAACCAGATAATAACATATCAGCCAAGAGTTAGGATAACATAAATGAATGTTTTTTCGCATGTATGTATAAGCTAATTTATGACAATTTACTGTATGTATGTATGTATGTGTGTATACACACTGTATATCGATTTGCTAAACAATTTCAATATTATTCACTTACCTTTCAAATAAGGCAAAACTTCCATCAAATCATCTGGTATAAGAAAATTAGATAGATGCCCCTTTCACTACACTCATGTGCACTAAATTCAATATAGTAACTGGGAAGCGAGTCGTCTTTACTTTAAAATTTATGAGTGGAAATTACTGCCATAGCAAAAGTAAGATACACACAGATAAGTAATAAAAAACAACAGGCTCATGACCATGTATATACATACATATGTACATATGTCATTAGGCTATACGAGAGAGGAGAAAGAGAACGGCACACAGACTAACAGCGAGCGCCGCAGTCAAGAGCTGCAGTGCTTGAGAGCTGCTGAGCTAGGTAAACAGCACACACACACAACCGCACAATAACATCGCGCATCGCGCTGGCGTAACTCTTGTTTGAACCGAACAATAGCAAAGGGCTCGCTACTGCAATGCAAGTGAACTCGAACCAAAGGCTAAACTAACGGTTGTTTGATGCCGAGAGTAAGAGCAATTTGGAGAACGCTGCTCGCATTATAGCATTAAAAGTATGATTGCAGGCAGCGACGACACACAGTGGGAACTTTTAGACAATAGCTCTGTCAAAGTCTGTTTTGAAATAATGCAAATAATTAACAGATTTAAACCCACATATCCTTAACGTTATTAATTAATAATAACTAAATATGTGGGAATGGGTCTGACAATACCGTGTCAGGGCCCTATCGATAGCAGAGATGAGCTATCGGTTACGCAAAGCGGCGATATTTCGATGAAAGAGAAGCGACGACGGACTTCGAGACGAGACGATAATTTAAGAAACATTAAATACTATAATATTAAATCATTCATTATAACATAATCATACAAACATACATTTAAGTGGGAAACATATACTTCTAATATAAATAAACTACATTAATATAATCAATCCCACAAAGATAGCAGTTATAGTTCAAGTTCAGTTTTAATATCAGTTAATTTTAATTTAGTTTATTGCATTAACATTAATTATGATTCTCTAAATGAAGCGAACTATGTATAAGACATATTGAATAATAATTTTAAGAATTTCTGGTTATATTGTTATATTAATTTGTTTACAAGAATAAATTATTTTGAATTTTGTTGATATAGTTTGCTTATATGCTTTCTAGGCTTCTTCTCAAATATTTTATCAAAAATCCGCCTGAAATTGTTTACTATTTTAAAATATAAAAAATAAAGCATTCATCACTGAGTGCCACTCAATTGTTGAGAGGAAAAAGGAAAATCGCAATGAAAACATTAGATTTAATTAGGCAAACGTATGTGTGTTATATTGATAACATGCTTTAAATGTGGTAAACCATATGGCCATATGTTTTGCACAACACAGACTACTAGTCCATCTATCTTAAGCAGATGTTTTTTAATTATGATTCTCGAGCTAGTATAAAATGCAGATACTTTTTATCAGAGCCAGAAGTTGTCTTTTAGCTATACTAGAGTAGTATCTCATTCGAATGATGTTTGTTAAATCGTTTATAGTAATTTGTTTTGTACTTTTTATAACACTGGGTAATACAGCGCCACCGCCACAGCCTTCTGCGCGACTCATAAACTGTGCAGATGTTCATTCAACAGGTGAACTTACTTTGACGGAAATAGGCTCAGATGATAGTTATGCCTGGCACCACACAGTATCCTATGCAGCCAAGAATAACGATCATCACCATTAAACTGTATAAGTTTATAAAACAAAAAATAAAAAAGTTAATACAGTGTAAAAATTTATCTTTGATTCTGCAAATCCATTTTTTATTGATAAATCATATCTAACTTACAATTCGTCTAGACAAAGTTTGTTTTATGCAAAAGTTTTGGGTTTTTTGGCAGTCTCTGTTTTTTCTTCGGGAAATTCAAGCTGCACCTGCTTGCTTTTCTGCCGCTTTTTCTGTCTATTTGGTTTTTCTTTGGCCGTCAGCTGGCCCGACATGACCGAACGCACGGCGTGTGAACTTGACGTTTGAAAATTGCAAGGAAAATGGAAACTTTCACAAGGTGAAAATCGCAACAGCTGTGCGCGATTACTTTTTAAAACTCTCCTCCCAAGGGCTATTGCAAATACTCGTATGCATGGAATATGTAAGGACTCAGATATATACTAAAGATACGTACTAAAAAATATATCAGATTGATAATATAGGAGTATTAAAACTTAAATAAATAATACATAATCTGAGTAACAAATGTTTTTGAATTAAATACCAGTATTTATACTTCTCAATACATATATCATTACTTTTTAATACCATATTAATCGCTAATAAAAATATCAATAAGAACTACATACTATAATAGTAATTACACAAATTTCTCTCTAAATCTGGAATGTATAAGATTATACCTATTATCTACTTATATATATTTAGATTAATACCTTTTACTGTATGTATCCGGTAGCCATATTTCAGGACGTTTCATCAGATACTTTTCCCGTCCAAAATAAAACCAGTAGCTTCTACTTAAACCCAAGCTCAAATTACTTTCTTTAAATCGCGACCATGGCTTTATATCAAACTAATTTTTACTATTTATATATTATATAAATATTTAGTATAAGTTTACTATTCTTATTTTAATGTGTGCTTTCTCTGTGTAAACGTGGCAGCTGTCAAATGTTAAGGTGTCATTTCGCTGCCCACTTGGTCGGAAAACTTGCAGCTTGGCAAACACACAAGCTGCACACACATACAAACACACACACACTCTCCTATATATTCGCACATTCCCAGTTGATGCCCTGAACTTGACACTCAACCACACATTGGAGTTTTTTGTGCCCAAAAGAAATAAACTTTTAACGCTCATCGATGACATCACGCGGCAGCTAATGGCAAACGTGCATAAAATACTTATAGAGCGGATAATCACACACACGTGCACACACACGAGCACACACACACACACACACACACACGCTCAGTCGCGCACGTGTATGTAAATTCAAATGTAAACTGGTATTTTTGCTTTTGGTCTGTCGCCTCGAAATATAAATATGAAATGCACTTTTAAATGTTAAATAATTCACTGGCAATTGCACATGCAAACACACACACACTCACATACACACACATACATTTTCGTCTCTATCGAACTGGCGCCAATTTTTTGTGTGGTCTAAATGAATTTATGAACAGTTTGTGACATATTTTACTTTATATATAGTACACATTCAAACATAAATGCCACAGAGGCACAGATGTTGGCAAGGCACACAAAAAACTGCATCTCCATTTGACTCTTTTTCAGCTAATTTTTTAAGCTTTGCCTTTATCGAATTTTCGTCCTTTTTCCCCTATGGCCCTGTTGGCGTATAAATAATAATGGAAACAAAAATAAGAATAATAACCAAATACAATTTTTTAGTACAACTATAATTGAAATAGCCATGAATACAACTTTTTATAATCATTAAAAATTTAAATTGCTGTTAAAGAATGGAATAAAAGAATCAATTCAGCACAATATGCAGGTGATTGAGGGATTTATTAGTTGCGATTTATTAAGATTTTAAGTATGACATCAAATTGGCGTATAATTTCAGGGATTACATCGAAATTTTAAGGATAATTCTTTTTATTTTCATGCAATATTTAATAGTTTGTATTATAGGATAATCTTTAGCAATTTAAAATATTTTATTTAGGATTAAAAAAGTTTGTATGCAAATGTATGCAATACAAAATAGGTGGCGTCATTAAGGATGCCAGTTTATCTATTGGATGCTCCAAATATTAGTGGTTTCATCTCTTGTTATAGCTCGCTTTACAATAGATTCAGAATTTTGTAGATTCACAAATAACATAGAAATTTGATAGGTGCTGCTAGAAAGTTAAAAATGTGACCTAAATATGACCTTAGATTATTATTGTTCAACACTAATAAATTTGACAATAATAATTGTTAATAGTTAACTTTTACATTTTTATTTGTACCTATATATACAATTAATCAATTACTAATATAAAACGTTAGTAGATTAGTATTAACAGTTTCGTTTTTTTTTAATGTTAGTTATACATATCTTACTGCAATAATTTTGGACATTAGTTGAATTAGTTATTATTATTATTATTAATTGCAATTAGATACATTTTCAGAGACTCATAGCCAGGGGAAGTACCAATAGCAATACGGCCAACTGAACAATTGAGCTGCAACTGGGTATTAATTGAAAACCAGATTTCGCTATTAAAATAGTCGTGGTGGTGGTAATTTTATGATGAGTATGCGAGTCATGGGATAAGGCAGGAGCAGGTGCTTCAGTTGTTGACACAGTGGGCTGAATGGTACGATTTTTGTTTAAAATATTAAATAAGATTGGCTTAGAGTATCGCGTGACATGTGTTGTTGGCTTAGGGGTTGTGGATGTTGTTGTTGCTGTTGTTGTTGTTGTTGTTGTTGCTGTTGTTGCTGTTGTTGTTGTTCTTGGAGTTGTTTCGATTGTTGTAGTTGTTGTGGTTGTTGTTGGCACTACTGTGGTTGTTGGCACTGCTGTGGTTGTGGCTGTAGGCCATGCAGACAACGTTGTGCTCCTATTGTTAGCTGATTTTATAGGCCACTTTCCATTCGTGCTGGATCCATATGCCGATCGACCAGTTTGCTCTAAAGAGCGTGTGGTGTTCCATGACTTGGCTTTTGCCTTAAATATATCGTAGATACTTGGTGCTGTGCTTAAGATAGGGACTTCACTGGTATTGCTGGAGTCTGGATTTAAATTCTCAGCTTCAGCAGATGCCAGCAGGAATGGCAGCAGTAGCAGCAGTTGCAGCCGCATTTTGATCGAGTCGAAACTTGAATGAGGTCCACAAAATAAAACTGTTTCGTTTTATAGACAGAATGTTCAGCTGGCCGATTAGAAAACAACTTGAAAGTGAGCGTCCACTCACTTCACTCACAAAGCAGACTATTAGTTGGAGTAGAACCAGTTGCTTTTCGTCATGCATGTGTACTACTACTTTTCAAATTTATATACTAGTACCTCCCCCATACAGATGACCAGCCCTCTAGGCAGTGCACATTTTTTATATGCTCCTGCGGCACTTATCAATGCAACTGCCAATCACAGAGGCAGCCAGGCGACCGCAGCACAACAGCAATAAACCAAGTGGAGCAGACTGTCCGCGGGTTGGAGTGTCCAGAGGGGCGAATAGCCAGCCACACATCAAGACCAGGCACCACAGGCGCCGACATTTGTATACAAAAAAAAAGTAGGGAAAGCTACAGTCGGACGCAAAGCTACAGTCGGACGCAACCGACAGTAGGAGACCCTGTACTTTGGTTTGCCCTGGGCGTCGGTAACAGCAGGAGCATAAATGAACATACTCACATACACATATACATGTACTTATACATACACACATACACAAAAACACATATACATACAATTATTCGCTCAAATACAAACAATAACCAATACTCATACATACATTCATACTCACAATCAAAAATCACGCATACGCCCTAGTGGCCGCGTACACTGTGGCTTCCCCCTCCCCTACCCAAATGCCTGGTACTGAAAATTGTTTCTCCAATATCTCCGGTGTTTCTTATCCGATTGGGCTGCAACTCGCACCAAACATTCACAGCATCTAAAGCTTTAATCCTGCAAAAAATTAATCCAGTGACTCTAAAACTGTACATGCTGGGAATATTTTTGCGAATTTGAGGGGTGGGGGATGACTTTTCAAACATTTGAAATAAACTTGACCTGCCTATGTAATACACGAACCTAACAAAAAAAGAATTAAGTCTCTAGCTCTTATAGTTTGCGAGATCTAGGTGTTCATACAGACAGACAGACGGACAGACGGACAGACGGACAGACAGACGGACAGACGGACAGACGGACAGACAGACAGGGCTATATCGACTCAGCTCGTCGTCCTGATCAAGAATATATATACTTTATGGGGTCTGCCACGCCTCCTTCTGCCTGTTACACACAAATGTCATTTGCACAAACCTAATAGACCCTTTGTACTTTTTTAAAGTACAGGGTCTAAAAAAACATTTCATGTCTGCTGACACATGCCGTTTTTTCAATTCATTAACTATTTTAGTCATAAATTAAATTGCAGCAAAGACAATGGGACCGTACACTCATACACTCATGCCATAGAAAATCATTCAAATATAAATTCAAATCGTTTTGGTGAATGTTATTTATATAAATGCATTTTTCGTATGAGCCAATTGTAAATATTTATTATTATTATTTAAGTTATAGTTTATTAAAGTTATATATATATTTACAAAATTATTAGATACATTTTATTTTTAAATGTAATTAGTTTAGCAAGTATTTAGATTAAGCTTTAAATACTTGTAGTTGGTCTCTAAGAGAAAATATTCGAAAAATAAAATTAGAATTGATTTACAGAGTATTTTTGAATCAAAGTATTCGAATCGTCAGTTTTATAATATTAAAATAATAATAATAATAATAATATTAAAATAATAATAATTTTATACTACAGAGATACTTTTCAATTAAAATACAAGTCGCTTTGGTTTATGTTATTTATACAAATGCATTTTTCGTATGAGCCAATTGTAAATGTATATTATTATTTAAGTAATAGTTTATTAAAGTTATTTATATTTTTATAAAATTATTAGATATATTATATTTTTAATAGGAATTAATTTAGCAAGTATTTATATTCAGCTTTGCCTATTTGTAGTTAGTCTCTTAGAGAATATATTCGATATATAATCATTCGATATATATCAACGTATTCGAATTGAATCTGATGACCTATGAGAACTTCAGGCACTTGAAGAATCGATTAAGCTTTTGCCAGAGTTTTGAAGTATACCTCAAACATTAAACCTCTAACAAGAGCCTCTGATCTCTCAACGACTACTATGGCAATTTAATACAAACAATTCATACTTTGGCACTGCTTGCCAACTAATCCCTGGAAACTCAACACACACACAAACACACACATAACTTATACACACACACACACACACACACACTCAAATCACAGAAGCGCCAACAATTGCTCAAATATTGAAAGCAAAACGAGAAACAAAGCAAAAGCATACCGAGTGTAAAACTCTCTCTCCAACATAAATAAATTTGCGAGTTAAAAAGAAACAAACTAAAACTGAAATTGTGTAAAAACAAATTTATATGTATATACCATATATATGTGTGTATATATTTTATGGATGTCGAAAAACATTTCCCCTAGCGTTAAAATGCAGCACAGCAAACACACACATGGAAAATATTTTGACACAGATTAAAAGCAGAACAACAACAGCAATGAATACTGCGCCTCAGAACACAATACAACGTTGTTCATTTAAATTTAAATGAAACACAGCCACATTCGTTAGAATAAGCCCCCTTGTATAACCCAGCCTCAACTGGGGCACTGAGAAGCTGGAAACTCGCCTCGCGACAGGAACTGCGGCAACTGCCAAAGGGATACGAACCTGGTTAGGAATTCCGTATGCAACTCGGACTGAGACTCCATCGGAGACTGGGCAACGGGGCTAACAAAAGTCGTCGCGCTGACCTAAATCAAACAAAACGCTAATGCCCGATTTTCAGCGCCACAAAATGCTGTGGCAGCATCAAGTGCACTGAGAAAAGTATTGTGAAATATTTCTCTTAATAAAATACTTTTTAAAATATTAAATAATTTAATAACTTAAAACGTTTTTCTTTTATAAAGTAGTTCAATTTCTTCTTATATATTCCACTACTTATCACTACTCGAAACTGTTTCTCTCAGTGCAGTTAGACAAACTTCCCTGAACAATTCATATTTGTTGCATAGAAATGTTTCATTGCAATACATGCTGCATGCAACATCACCATACGAAAAACAAAAGCCATCATCTCCTGCCAAATACTAGCTAGAATTTTCCGTTCAACAATTTTCATATCCCAATGCAATGTAACAATTTTCCCGTCGTTTGTACCTTTTTTTCCTTTGCTTTTGGCTTTTATCAATGAATATTTATGATATAGGGTATGCGTCTAAATTGGTGTGTAAGTGTATGTGTGTGTGTGTGTAAACCAGTTCCAACTCTCCACAAAATATTAATAAACATATATCATAGATTGCTGTGGGAGTAGCCAAAGCAGCTCTCAGCTGCAGTTTCAATAGGGCAAAATAAACGACAACATAAAAATCAAGTGGATTTTATTTGAAATAAATGAATTGAATCCCTATTGCACTAAAATAAAGGTTTAAAAAACAAAACAAAGAATTAAATAAGCTCTAGCAGCCAATTTGTAACATTCGAATTGCCAAAAACATTTGGCAGATATTATTTTTCAAGTATTATACTTTACAATTTTATATTGGAATGTTGTATTTAGTTATCAATAGTCAAAACTAGTTTCAATGGTTCATAATTGAAACAGGTTTTAAAAGGGAAATATTTAGTGTATTGGCTAGAACTGATGATGTGATAAAATAAAATGCTTTATTTATATTTATATTTTGTTAAAGTTAGCAAGTTCAATTACTAAATACTATATCTGTTTACGTTAACCATCACTAAATGTATTAACTGTTTCAAAGGATTAAGTATCATTGTGTAACTGATTTTTTTGTTCTTGTTTTGCCTTCTTAAAAAAACATTTCTATTTGCAACTTTTTCTTTTAGCACTGTGTAGACTCTTATTGCTAACATATTTATTATTATTTTATTATTTATTATTCACTTTTAAATTTTGAGAAAATAATTTATTTAATTTATTTACTTATTATTTAATTTTACTTCTTTTAGTTTAATTTTTCTACTTCGTCGACTTCTAAATTAAAAACTATTGAATCTTGAATGTCAAAATACTCGTAATTACTAAAGGAAACAATAATGAATTTAATTGAAGTTTATATACCTAAAAAAGTTGTCATAAATAAATCTATATTTACTAAATTTTCCATTTGTTCAACTCGTGAAAGTTAAATGGATTCCTTTGCCTCGGTCTGTGAGTCGAACGTTGAGTTACTCTTTTTCTAAGTCTTGGATTTGGAGTAGTTGGTCTATTCCTACTTCTGTTATGCACCCACATGTACGGACCTCTACTAGTTGCATATCTTTTTTTTGTTGTGTTCTCAGTACTCTTTTCCTTTCGTTTCGACATAAATTTTTTACTCTTTTTTGTATTTTTTGTGGTTATCAGTCCTTTTGTTTTTTGTTTTTTACTAATTCTTTTATTTTTTAATATTTTTTGTTTATTTAAATGTTGTTTCTTAACTAAGTCAGGGGATATTCGAGACGTGCTTGAAACTCCATTCCATTCAACTTCATCTGCTGATTTTATTTCCATTTCATTGTTAAGTTGTTGTATGGCAATTAATCCTGGTATGACTACAGATTGCTGTGATGCAATACACCTGAAGCTTAGCACCAGCCAAAATATATGCAATGATTGAACTAGTTGCATCTGGAATCAGAACTCACAGGAATACACTACGCTCCAAGTTAATTTATGTATTAACTGCTCCATGGAAATGGTCTTAAAACAGCTTTGCATGCGAATAGTTCATAGAAACAAATGTTTTTATTATTTATCTCTGAACTGGAGAGATAAGTAAAACACAATTCATTGCATTATTGACTTCAAAATCATTTCAAAGTTTACATGATTTAAACCACTTGAGGCTTTGCCTAATTATCTACCTCAAAGACAATTGAATTATTTCAATTTCTGTTCAGTGAGTCTCGTTTGTGTTTAAAGAGTTACATGAAGAGTTTGCTGTGGCACAAACGATTTCACTTAGCGCAAACCGTAAGCACAACTTAAATGCCAACTAACTACCCAATTCTCATTAAACTTTGCCCATTACACTCCAAACTCAATTGCAGCTGAAGTAGAAGTAGGAGACGCTTAATGTACCAGTGCCAGTGCCAAGGCTAAGGAACAGCATTATGACGATGACGATAATGATAACACGGAGGAATAAGGAAGCGGCAGAAAAATTCCAAATTAAAAAACGCTTGACTATAATAATAAAGGCCAAAAGCAGACAAAACAAAACACGACAAAAAAATGAAAAAAGAAATACAAGAAATTTACAAAAACTTTTTGCGAAGCCAACAAAAGCTAATTAAGCCATGGCAGAGACCAAGAAAACAAGGATTGGAGGAGAGACAGCAGACACAAAGAGGAAGAGGCGAGCGAACAAAAAACTAAAGTAAATTGAAAACTAGGCAAGTAAAGAGGCAAAACTGCAGCAGCTCAAGGAAGCTGTTAAATAGCTTAAATGGCGTTGAGCGTGTACGACATGTGTTCAGCATGGAGGAAAAACAATGGAAAGGGCATGAGCAGGGGGGAGAGGGGGAAAGAGGGGGGCTCGCTTAGAAGCAGAAGCAGAGCAGGGTATCTCTCGGCTCAGTGTGTAGTCGTGCTCAAGTCGGCTTGCTGCCAGTCAAACAAATCCATTTTAAACCTTAAGCCTTGAGTAAACAACACCCACACACACACAGTCGTACACGCTCACACACATGGATGGCGCCCACGTTTTGTTCGGGGCGTGGCAAGTAGCTGGCATTCTTCCCAGCTGCATCCCTGCATTTTGTTTGTGTGCATAACAAGCAGAGAAGCAGGAAATTGAAATGAAATTGTAATCCTTATTTCTCAAGTGGTTGAACTGCTTGAGAGCAGGCCGGGAGGGGGAGTGGGAAGGGGCGGAACCTCTCCTCTTCGCACGTATGCATATTTATATTTACATTGGCTTGAGTGTGTGTGTGTGTGTGTGTGTGTTGCAGTGCAGTCACTCAGACAGGATGCCCACGCGGAAATGCAACCGCTAAGCGCACGTTTCCCGGAGAAAATGAAAAGAACAACAACTCAAATCGAGATGAACTTGATGCTCTTTCCAAGCCAACAATTTTGCATTTTCATGCAGTTCTTGAACTTGCTAAGGCCGTCACCAAAGGCACTTACATGGATACAATGTTAGCTAAACTCAATAGCAAACTTAAAATATCTTAGTTAAAAATAACATAGTTGAGTATTTTTTTATTTTTATATATTTAATAAAACAAAAAAGATTTGAAAACTGCTCTTCTGTCGTTTTCTACTTAATTACATATGTACATATGTAGAATTTTCAGATTTGTATTCACATATTATCGGTATCACAAATTTCACACTTTATCTATGATATTTACAGTCATTTTGTTAAGCTACAAAAAAGTGAAGCATACTTTAAGGCAGTGATATTTAGCTTCACTCCAAGCTCAGCCCAAACACTTTTTTCTTAGCTGAAACGAAGGACTATTACATATTATATTTTTATTTATTTATTTAGTTATTGTAACTTTGAATTGTCTTTATTACGATGTAGCCAAAGCAACTGAGGCCTTCAGGCTGTTTTCGTTAGTTCTAATTGCTTATTTCTAGTTGATTAGTCTTATAAAGTTTTTAATGATGTGGGGGCTGAGAATATTTCAGATTTAAATTTGCCAATCTTTTACTATGTGTTCTAAATAATGCTTGTTACAAATTTTGATTGAATAGTGGGGGTGATTTTATTACAAAGGGAGCGTGGCATTCCGATTGCTATCGCCTTATACATTTTTAAATTAACCATAGTAATCATTATTAAAATAAAATTAAAATTGCAATGTTATCACAGTTTATATATGTTCAATTTATAAATTAATAATACTCCATTAAAGAAACAGTATACATTTTTAATTTCAACCTGATTGACCTTTGCCAACGACAATGACTTGAATCTTTGTCAGCTACTCTGTCTTTATGTCTGCCTGGCTGCAGTTTCTTCTCACTATTGTTGCTGCTTGAATTGCAAATCGACAGACGCCTAACATATCCTGTGAGCATAGTAATTTCTCTGTTCCTCTGCCCCTAGCTTTTGCACTGCAGCTTGGCACAAAGTTAACGCCAAGAAGAAATTCTTTTGGCTGACTGCAACTGCTTTTGTTTCAGTTTAGTTTCTTTTTTTTTTTTGCCTGCCAACTTTGTTTATGTGTTTTTTACAACTTCCTGCCTTGTTTATTGTAGCGAATAACGCCGGTCGCAAAGCGTCCAGGTTGATAGCTGCTGGAGGTTATGCTCAAATTGGTGTACGCGCTGGCTTTCCCGTAGCTTTGCTCAGCCATGGAGAGGGGGGTGATATTAAGACCAATCGGCATTCTGCTATCTTTGCACAGTTTATTAATTTAAAATTCGCGTACTGGCAAGGAGTAGGGGGAAGAGGAGCTAATGAGAGAGAGAGGGACACAGCAAATAGGAAATAAAAAAAAATTGGAATGGGATGCATACTACAAACATTTAAACATGTGGATGCACTGATGTTGATGTGCTTACGCCCACCCTACCTTGATCCTTCATAATGCCTTGAATTTATATTTAAGGATCCCTAAGACATGTTTATTCTAAGGCAAGGCTACCCCATTTGACTTATGCATGGTTCCAAAAATAAGATGCGTTTAAGCTGACATATTTACTTCACTTAACATTTATTATTAACAATTTTACTACACCTGACTTTTGACAT
The DNA here is from genome assembly GCA_035045005.1 of Liodrosophila aerea. Classification (NCBI taxonomy): domain Eukaryota; kingdom Metazoa; phylum Arthropoda; class Insecta; order Diptera; family Drosophilidae; genus Liodrosophila; species Liodrosophila aerea. Next base: position 82,100 of record JAWNNL010000081.1, read on the forward strand.
GAATAATAAATAAATTATATAGGACGAAGGGCAAATAATATGGAGAATTTAAATAAGGAAAACAATATATATAATAAATTAATTAATATTAATTAATATAAATATGCCTAGCATAAATATAAAATCTACTTAAAAATAATATATATATATATAATGTATTAATATTTTGTTAGCTCATTTATAATTTCATGCATTTCCTCTGTGCGCCAGTTCGATTTTATTTTTTTGCTCAGCAGCTGTTGATCAGCGCTGATTGCATTGTCGGCCTAAAGGTTATTGACCTGACCGGTGAGCGCACAGAGCAAAAGGGAACGGTTAGTTGGTGTTAGGCGAAGAGTTCGCTTTGCATATTACAACTCACTTGTCACCGTTATCCCACGCAGAAAGATCTTTCCTTGTGTTGTTGTTGTTGGTGTAGCTGCAAACATATAAAACAAAATCAAAGCGAAATACACCTACACTAGCCAACCTACTTTTGCTCAAAAAATTGCATTATAAGAATTTTACTTTTTTTTTTTTGTTAATTACCCGGTGCCATTAACCAAATTTTATATATTAATTAATTATTAAATTTTTTTTCATTTGGCACACAAAGAAAAATTTTGCATGAACTATGCTTTAAAAAAAATATTATATGGGTTGGTTTTCTCTGCAATAATATTTGCAACAGTTAACAGAAAAAAAATATTAAGGGGACTAACATATTAAACACTAAATTAATTAATAAATATTATCAGCTAAATTATTTTTGTGTTAGTTATATTTTTCCATATTTTGTTGTGCAGTGTAGTCCGGGGCTCTTGGCAATTCTTTCTGAGCGCTTGCCTTGTCCGCTCTTCGCTCCCCGCTTGCTAATCGCTAGCCAGCGAAATTGATTTGGGCTGTGCTTAGCAGTGTGGTTGTTGTTGGCCGTTTTATATGTGCATTTAGCAGTGTGGTTGTTGTTGGCCGTTTTATGTGTGCATTTAGCAAAGACAACCAAAAAGGACTTTGCACTTAGCCGCAATAATTATTGGATTTTTGCGTCTATGCGCATAACGGAGCACACCCAATTTTTAATTATTTATATGGTGCCATTTCTGGTTTAAAAAAAAATACAAAAAAAATATAATATTACTACGTTACTCCATAACTACAGTTAGCAAAAATTATGTTCTTTTAGTTATTTATTAGGCTGATCAATTTACCTGGCACAAATGGAGTTTCGTTTCTTTCTCCAACAACAACACAATTTCTCCACCCCGGCAACAGAAAAAAACGGTGCTCAGCCAGATGCGGCTGCAGAAAAAAAATTCCAATGGGTCAGCCTCACAAAAATATTTATAAAAAATGTTTTCTAAAGCAGCTTTAAACTCACTGTGTTAGGGTATCACCACAGAGCTGGTTCGAAGGTTTGCACTGACTTTAATTTTTTTCTTTCACTGACTATGTTAAGTTTGCACGTGTGCAGAAAATTGTTCGATTTTTAATCGCGCACAGCACAACTTGTTGGTTGGGGTTCTTTATGGAGATAAAACTACTTGTCTTTCATTTTAGGTTCAGAGACCTATTTGAGGACCAAATAGAATAGCTCAATTAGCTGAATTTAAGTTCTCTCACTCAACAGCTAAGCTAGGCTCCCACTAGATGGCGCTATTACGAAAAGTTAGGGTATACTTTTGGGCTGTGTCATTTAAATCGACAAGCGGCCTATTACA
>JAWNNL010000083.1:0-15164 GCA_035045005.1 Liodrosophila aerea
ACAGGAATTCGCCGGCCAGTTACCAGTAGTAGCTCGGTTTTTTCTGTTGCTAGCTGCAGGCCGTGCGCGTCTAGCCAGCTCTTGGTACGCAGCATGACTTGAGTCAATTTCCTCTGCGCGTACTTTGTGTTGCGTGCGGTGATCACTGCGGCGATGTCATCTGCGTATCCGACTAGGAACGTGTCTTCTGGCATTTCCAGCTGGAGGATTTTGTCGTAGCTGATGTTCCAGAGCTCTGGTCCCAAAATGGAGCCTTGTGCTGCTCCCGACGATACCGTGACTGTTTTGTCGCCCGTTGTGCTTGAGTATATAAGCTTTCTGTTCTTTAGGTAGCTGTCTATAATCCGCGCTAGATATTCGGGTATGTGGAACCGTTGTTCCAGAGCTGTCATCATGCTTGTCCATCTGACACTGTTGAAAGCATTTTTCACATCCAGCGTTGCTAGCAGGACCACAGGTCTTGAGAAATGATTGCCCTGTTGACTTTTTTGTGCCGCATGGACTACCTCTCTTATGGCTCCGATAGTCGACATGCCTGGTCTGAAGCCGTGCTGTCTGGGAGAGAGCCCTCCTGCTCTATTAACCGCTTCGGCAAGTCGAGGCTTAATCAGTTTTTCAAGCAGCTTTCCTGCTGTGTCTAGCATGCATAGTGGTCGATAAGCGGATGGGGTAGTAGGATCACCTTTTCCTTTGCTTATCAGCACCAGTCGCTGGACTTTCCATGGATCGGGGAAGTTTCCACTTACTAAACAGGCATTGTACATCTTCAGCAGTGTACATGGTCGTGTTTCGGCGATTGTTTTCAGCACCTCAGCTGGGATGTTGTCGGGGCCTGGAGCTTTCTTGCTTTTTAGACTCCTTGCGGCCTTGATTAACTCCTCTTCGGTGAAAACTTCGAAGTCTGGCTGATGTTGTGCCACTCTTGCGTTTCTTTCTTCATGAGTCGGGAACAATGCATTGACTATACTGTCCATCTGATCCTCCTCCAGGTCTGGTTGGGCGCTTTTTGCTCTGAGCTTCTTCATCACTAGTTTGAATCCCAAGCCCCACGGATCTTTGTTGAGATCGTCACACAGTGATTTCCATTTTTGTTTTTTACTGTCGCGTATGGCAATGTTGAGGTCTTTTCTTGCTTTTCTGTATTCTTCCTCCTCTGCTGCATAGACTCCTCTGCGTCTTGCTCTAGTGAAACGGCGTCTCTTCCTGAGACATGCTTCGCGGAGGACTCTGATATCATCCGTCCACCAGTATACCTCTTGGCCCTTTTTGCGGGGATTGCCTGTCTTCGGCATCGCAGCGTCGCAGGCTTTTTTTATCGTTGCCATGGTCCTGCTGACTATTGTGTCGGCACCGGATTCGTCTATGGCATCATTGGTTCTTTTATCGATCTCACTGATCAAGAGAGCTTTATCTAGGCGGTTGGCGTTCCATCTACGCCGTCTGGTAATGGCATTTATTTTGGGCCTTATTGTTTCATTGATCACGAAGGATATATATTCGTGGTCGCTGCCATTATATATATCTAAGACCTTCCAGTCGGTGATCCGATGTGCCAGGTTTTCCGATATCAACGTGATATCTGGAATAGTGCCTTCTTGTCCTGCCCGTCTAAATGTTGCAGTTGAGCCAACGTTTGCCACAGCTAGTCCCAGTCGTGCAGCCATGTCTAAGACTCTGCGTCCTCGGGAATTGGTGGTGGGCATGCCCCATTCTTCAGCTCTGGAGTTGAAGTCTCCTGCTATTATGAGGCCTCCTTCCATTTGCGATGCTTTGTCCTCTATGTCATCCAGCTTATCTTGGAAGGTTTGGGTATCGTCACTTGGTGTCAGGTAACAGCTAAATATGTTGAAGCCGTTTACTTGCGCCGTTACGTGAGCTCGTCCACGTGTTGTGTTGTGGTGTCTGGCGCTGCTACTGGTTGGAAACCACATTGCGGCTGTCTTGGTGTCATCCTCTAGCCAATACCCGTCTGCTTTGTTTTTGTATTGCTCGCTGATTATCACCAGGTCAGCTTGATGTTCCAGGACTATCTGGGATAGGAGGGCATCTGCTGTTCGGCTTCTATGGAGGTTCGCTTGAATTATCTTCATACTGAGGCTTTCCTGTTGCTGGCGACGCAGTTGTGAGCACCTGGGTAGTGGTTAAGCTCCTTGAGGTTAGCTTGTGCGCATATGCAGCACCTTGTGGGCTTTGTGCACTCTTTCATTTTGTGCCCAGCTTCGCCACATTTTATGCACAGACCTCTTCTGTCCGGCCCCGTGCAATTGTTTTGCGTGTGGTTTATACCAAAGCATTTGAAACATCTTTTTGTGTCCTCGCAGCGCTTTACTCTACATCTAACCCATCCGATTTTGATTCTTTGAGCGTTTAGAATCTTCTCTGCGTTTTCTGCCGATATAATAACAAATGCCCTTCGCTGTTCTGATGTGTTTACAGCCGTTAGGCGCACGCGGATTTCCTCGTCTGGAGCATTTATTGCTTCTGCTATTGCCGATTTCACTTCCGACTCTTCTGTGTAACTATCGAGATCTCGAATTTCCAGCCTGGCTGTTGGTCTTAGTACCTTTGCGGTGCCCGTTTCCTTTAAGACTCCCTGTATATCTTGGCAGACTTTTTGAGCTTTGCTGCCTTTGGCGAACTCGAGTAGCATATCTCCTGCTTTTGTTTTCCGTATGGATCGGATAGTGCTCTCGCCGTCGTCTAGCTTGACGTTTTTCCGGAGATCGCTGAGCACTTCAGCGTAGCTCTTGCCTGCGGATGGTTTTATTAGAACCGCATCTGGTCGGACCCGTACTCTTGTTTTGTCTGCCTTGTTCCGGGCCTGCTCATGAGTCGCCTTCGGCTGGCTTTGCGTATCCTGTTTGCCCTCTTTGTTTTGCCTTGCTTTCTTGCGCATAACCGTCTGGAATACACCTGACTGTTCTTGGCTCTTCGCTTTTTTGTGCGAGTCAGGTGCCGCTGGGCTTGTGGCGCATCTCTTTTGCAGGGTTGTTGTCGGCGTGTCTGCAGCGATTTCCTCGAGCTTCCTCTGCCGTTTGAGGAGATCTCCAACTCTGTCTTTTTCGGCCGCTTTCCAGCTCTCTCTATAGCTCAGGATCACGTCGAAGAGTTCACTTAGCTCCGATGCTCCGTCTTTGACGTCCATGCTTATGTTTCTCTGTTTTAGCATAGCATGCTTCATTCTACGCAGCACCGATTTGCATTTCGAGAGCGATTCCTCTTCTAGTGCTCTCATTTTAATTATCAGCTCATGTCGCGGTGAATTATGCTCATCAGGTCTTATCTGTTGTGTTACCGGCGTTGGCGTCTCCAATGGGAACGTGATGACTGAGGGTGCTGCGCTGAGTGGCGTCGCAGTCTCTGTTATCACGGCTTTTTGCTGCGATGTGCTAGGAGCACTCGCCTTCACTGGGACAGGTGATCTTGCCGTCTTTCCGCTTTTCTGAAACACATTGTGTGCTTCACCATCTTTGTTTGTTGTTGTGTTAATTGGAGTGTTCATGCTTATGGGTCCAAACTCCAAGCCGCTATCTTCACACATAATAAAACAGTTGCCCCCATGGGTCCCTTTGCAGGCAGTGAGGTCCATGCGAGGGTTGATACAAGACCTTATGAGTGCTTGTATTCAGAGCCAGGGCGGACTCTAAGCAGGAGTTCACTCAACTGCACCTGTTACATTGACTTAACAATGATGTGTGTTGAACGTACTTGGAGACTAGCTAAGTTTTACTAGGACGGAGGCAGCTCTAACATTAGCCCGGCAGCCATTTCACCAGGGGTTCAATCTGGATACTCAGGTGTCGGATTGTTGTCTCTGTCAGCTGTCGAATCTTCTTTTCTGTCTGCCGATCCGGAGAAAGACATCATGTAATAGCCGCCCATTATGGGACAGACGCTAACCAGAAAGCCGCCCGATACGGGAACAGACGCGATCTGGATTTTCTTCTTAGTGAGCCCGTTTGGCTGCACTGCGAAGCGCCTTCTCACCTTGGCCAGCCGTTTGTCGGATGACAGCGTGACTGTTACCGGGGTCGCCGCGTGGAGGCAGTGAGATGCTTGGAGTATGTCTACATGGATCGCTCTGGGAATCGCCAAGTTGAAACCGATCAGAAACTTTACCATGTATTCAAAACCCCCGACCCCATGTAATAATATAATAATTTAATTATATTAATTATTATTAATAATTATTATTATTATTAATTATTAAATTATTTATATTATTATTATTATTATTTATATTATTATTTATTATTATATTAATTAATTATTAAATTATTATTATTATTATTTATATTTATTTATAATTTAATGTTAAGTAATAATATAATACATAATGTTAACATCTAATAAATATGGTAAAGTTGTTGTTAAACGCTATTAAATAAGTACTGAAGACAAAAGACCATTTACGATGAGCATTTCGTTTTTTCGCTCATCTGCTGACTCTCAATGAGCTAGCGTTCTTTTGAATCGCTCTCTCTCAGTTCTTGTTGAGTGAGCATAACAAGAACCCCGAAACTGAGAGCGGTTAACCGAAAACCAAAACAAAGAGCAACGAAAAGTTCTGTTCAGAGCGAGAGCACACTAGCATCGTATTTTTCGGTTGTGTTACGAAGCAGACCGCAACACGAAAATCGGTCAACTGTTATTTGCAAGCTCTGCTCGCGCTGCTCCCCCCTTACCTAGTACAGTTAATTGAATCTTGAATATCTCCGGTGTTTATTATCCGATTAAGCCACAATTCACAGGACAGATAAAGATTATCATAAGATTATCGTATGCCAAAACACAAGTTTGTATCTTTAAAATTGTGGGTGTGGCAGTTTTTCGCGGTTTTTGGGGGAGGGGGAGGAGGTATCAAAAATCTAAAACAAACTTGATCTGCTTGCACTATAGGGGCATCTAACTGCCAAATATGATGTCTATAGCTCTTACAGTTTCCGAGATCTAGGTGTTCATACAGACGGACAGACAGACGGACAGACGGACAGACGGACGGACGGACAGACGGACGGACGGACAGACGGACAGACGGACATGGCTAGATCGACTCAGCTCGTCGTCCTGATCAAGAATATATATACATTATGGGGTCTGCCACGCCTCCTTCTGCCTGTTACATACATTTCGGGCTTGCACTACTACTTTATCGTCAGAATTCGTTGTCTCATGTTAATTATAAGAAAATCTTGCTTACAAGGTGGTTCATCCTCATGATAATCTTACAATGTAGATTGTAAGTTCAGGGTTGCCATATGGTTATTTCTTTCAGATGGTAACGCCGTTATTGAACCGTGCGGTTGCTGTCAAAATTAAATTAAGCAAAATAAAGATTTGAGAGCAAGAACTGTTGGTATGCAATGGCCTCGCATAATCGTTCAAAAGCCATTTTGAGAAGTGACACCGCTAACTGTCAAAAATTATCACAAGTATGGCAACCTCGAAGCAGGCCTGCCAACTTGTTTTGACCAATTTTGCCAGATTTTATTAAAATGTTGCCAAATCTGCCTACTAATGTTATCATGAACATAAGAAAACGAAGCTGCCTACAAGCTGCTTGTAAATTTATCGTCACGATAGCTATAAGTAACTTTGAAAGCAACATGAGAAATCGGGCCTAAGTGTTTTTTTAAATCTTTTAAACACTTGTTTTTTAACACTTGTTTCAATTGCCATGGAATTACTTTCAAGTTTTCCAAAGCAAATTGAAATAAATTTCTTCTACAGAAAATTGTAAAGCCTTCAACAAATTCTAAACCCATTTGATTCGTTAAATTTTAAGAATTGAAAATAAAAGAAGGAATAAATGGGTGAATCTGGTGTGGAGAACGAGGAGGAGAAGCCGCCGTATGCATTATTTTTTGGCGGAATGGGCGCGGCATCGGCCATAATCTTCTCATCCCTGGGAGCTGCATATGGCACAGCGAAGTCTGGTACTGGAATAGCTGCCATGGCTGTAATGCGACCCGAGCTGATTATGAAGTGCATCATACCCGTGGTGATGGCTGGCATTATTGCCATCTATGGCCTGGTTGTGTCCGTGCTAATTGCTGGTTCCCTATCCCAATCCTATACCATCCGCAAGGGCTACATTCATCTGGCTGCAGGACTAGCTGTGGGATTCTCTGGTCTAGCCGCAGGATTTGCCATTGGCATTGTTGGCGACGCCGGAGTCAGGGGAACGGCCCAGCAACCCCGTCTATTTGTGGGCATGATTCTGATACTGATCTTTGCCGAAGTACTGGGACTATACGGTCTCATTGTGGCCATCTATTTGTACACCAAGTAATCAATTTGATTGATTTCGCGTTCGTTTTTTAATAAATGAATTTATAAACAAAGTGAGTCACATGTGTGTGTCCTATGGGCATGGATGCTAGAATTGGGTAAGGTGTAAAATAAAATACACTTTCAAAAGTTCAATGTTTACTAGGGAGTTTGAATTTCTTTAAAATCCAATAGAATAATTTTAAATGTAATTGTGTTGATCAATTGACATTTACCTAAGAAATATTCCGTTTTTAAATGGAATATCATTCTATATACTTTTATTTTTTTGTATTTTTTAGACCCTGTACTTTAAAAAAGTACAAAAGGGTCTATTAAGTTTGTGCAAATGACATTTGTGTGTAACAGGCAGAAGGAGGCGTGGCAGACCCCATAAAGTATATATATTCTTGATCAGGACGACGAGCTGAGTCGATCTAGCCATGTCCGTCTGTCTGTCTGTCCGTCTGTCTGTCTGTCCGTCTGTCTGTCTGTCTGTCCGTCTGTATGAACACCGAGATCTCGGCAACTATAAAAGCTAGAGACGTAATTTTTTTTTTGTTTGGTGCGTGTATTACATAGGCAGGCCAAGTTTATGTTTTTAATTTGATATCTCATCCCCATCCCCCTCAAATTTACAAAAATGTTCTTAGTATATACAGTTTTAGAGTCACTGGATTCATTTTTTGCAGGACTAAAGTTTTAGATGCTTTGCATGTTTGGTGCGAGTTGCAGCCCAATCGGAGATATTTATCAAACAATTTTCAGTACTAGACATTTGGCTAGGGGAGGGGGGAAGCCACAGCGTACGCGGCCACCAGGGCGTATGCGTGATTTTTGATTGTGAGTTTGAATTTCTGTATGAGTATTGGTTATTGTTTGTATTTTAGTATATATTAGTATGTATAAGTGTATGTGTGTGTGTATAAGTGCATGTGTATGTGTATGTTAGTATGTACTAGACATCTGCATGAGTGGCGAAAAAGGCACATTCAAATGCACAATGCCGAAAATGAATGGAATGAGAATGAAAGCAAAGTCAAACTGGTATGAGTGAGTGAGTGAATTTACGTACGACTCAGTCGCACAACAACGAAACAGATGGAAATGAATTGAATGGAATGAGAACACAGTAAATTGAGACGCTTCATTCGAATGATTCGAGTGACAACTGAAAACAATGAAAAAGAAATGAAATGTGTTTTTATAGTTGTGTAAGCATATATGTAATTTGGTTATATATTAAACTTATTACTAAAATAACAAATACATACAGATTTGTCGGCTTCTTTTGAAAATAATGCGTCCATTATTGCGTCTTTGAAGTACAGCTGTCAAGAATAAGCAAAGGAATGAACCGAATTCGCACGCAACAACTCGAATCATTCGAATGTTCTAAGCATTTCCAAATGTTTCATTTCATTTTACGCTTCATTCATTTACGTTCATTTCGTTGCAGGTAGTAAGTTATGAGTGGAATGAGAACCTCTCACTCATACAATGTCGTTTCATTTCGTGCGTTCCACTCATTCAATTCAATTCCATTCGAATGTATACTATGTGACGTATGTTATGAGTGGAATCATGCAGATGTCTAGTATGTACATGTATGCTGCTGCTATTATGGACTCCCAGAGCAAATCAAAGTACAGGGTCACCTACTGTCGGTTGCGTCCGACTGTAGCTTTGCGTCCGACTGTCGCTTTCCCTACTTTTTTTTGTATTTATTTTAATAAAAGAATAGAATTATTAAAACATGAAGTTAGAAAAATAAACTCGAAAAAATATATGTATATTATAATCGTGTGGCTTGAACCTTGATCCTCCCCTTACGATCGATTTGGCAGTATTCAATACAACGCGCCAAACCCTCGGTTTGCAGTAACCTTTGACTTCAGCATGTTTCCACTTATGATGCATTTTCCCAAAATGGAGCCCTTAGTGTATGCCAATGGGTCATAAGGTATCATTTCCGGGAAGGTTGCTGTGTCTTACCGCTAGGCTGTGAGTTGGTATCACTACATCAGTCAGTCTGTCAGTCAGTCAGGCCAAAGAGTTTAGATATTGATACATACTATGTTGTTGTAAATTATATTGCTCACACTGACTGAGAAAATCGTTATACCTGGGCGCCAAGGGTATCCTCATCAAGGCAGCGAAATTGCTCTTTGGGAAATTTTCATAGACATAAATTGCCAGGCCGCAAAGAAATCTGTGTGTGGCACCTTGTGCCAACTTAACAAACACATCACAGCAGCGCTCTCCTCTCCTCTCCTCTCCTCTCCTCCTTCCACGCACCTTGAGCAGAAGTGAACCCAAGTAATAAAATCCCGCAGCAGTGCTCTGCCACTTTTGCCCTCACAAAAATATTCAAAATGCAAAACATTCTTGGAGCACAAATAAAAATGTCATGAAGCTGCTATATCAGACCGCGACATTGCAGGGATTGAACAGCAAATGAAACCCCGAAGCTCACATCGGTCTCTGTCCCCAAGCATTTCCTCTGGCAAAAAATTTCCATTTTGTCGTTGTGTGTGTGTGTGTGTGAAATGTAAAACAAAATGTAGCTAGATCCTAACCACTGCGCATTTTAAGCTCACGCCTGACACCCCTCCCCCTACTTACAATCAACCGCAAGCCCACAAGCTCTGGGGTTCATATTTTCCAATTTGTTTAATTGAAACAAGTGCGAAAAACGTAAAGAAAATGCTGTAAAAAAAGTGCAAGCAGGCAAAGGGCAAATAAAACCGCAACTTCGATTTTCAATAATCAGAATTCCTCTTTGTGGTTACTGTTTACTCCGGAGGTTTTCACTCCCATTGGTCTTAGATGTTTTTCCTTTCGGTAGGGTTCGAGCTCAGACCAAAACCACGAACACGGGCTGTGCCATAAATTTGCCATTTCCTTGTCGTTTTTGTGCTAGAGAATTTAACGGTACATTCAAATAAATCCCGTTAGAACCAACACGGCACTCAACTAAAAAACCAATCAAGAAAAGGTCTATAAGCCGCATGCTAGTCGAGACACTACCCTGTTTTACAGTTGCCATACTATAGGCGATAGTACCAACTATCGATAGGGACTATCGTAATGTTAATTTGTTATTTATCTTTAGTATTGATTGATGCATCGGTCGTTTTAACTCTACGGAATTTCGATTGACCAGTTGCGAGTTTTTGCTATCGATAAATGGATCACTTCCGGCTAGCCTATACTTACTTTTGTTATCGCTCACTACAAACTCTTATTTTGTGCTTTTAAATATATGTATGAATGGTAAAAATTGAAGAAAGCTACAGTCGGACGCAACTGACAGTAGGAGAGTAGCAGCAAATATGTATATACTCACATACACATACACATGCACTTATACATACACACATACACTTATACATACAAATATACGCGCAAATACATACAATAACCAATACTCATACAGAAATGCATACTCACAATCAAAAATCACGCATACGCCCTAGTGGCCGCGTACACTGTGGCTCCCCCCTCCCTCAGCCAAATGCTTGGTACATAAAATTGTTTGTCCCATATCTCTGGTGTTTATTATCCGATTGGGAATCCTGTGACTCTAAAACTGTACATGCTAAGAACATTTTTGCAAATATGAGGGGGAGGGGGATGAGATATCAAATTAAAACATAAACTTGCCCTGCCTATATAATACAGGAACCAAACAGAAAAGAATTGAATAATTCTGCGTGGTACACACAAATGTCATTTGCACAATCTGAATAGACCCTTTTGTACTTTTTAAAGTACAGGGTTTAAAAATCCTAGAAATCAATGTGAATATAAATGCAAGCAAATTCAAATGTTTTCAAATTGAATTAGAAATTTAATACTTGACAGAGTGCAAAAGTAATAAAGGACACATTTCAACACTTTCGATGAAATTTTGCAGTTCTTAGTTCTGTGAAAACTCTTGGATTTAGTTGGGGAAATTTGCACATAAATTCAATATGCTTGTAATAAAAATTCAGTTGAACTTGAAGTAAGAGGCATGATTACGAGTGAGGGGGATGGGCGGTCGGTCTATGGCATATAGGACAGCAACTGTCGCCGTTAACAACGGAGCAAATGAGGGCAATATCTCAAATGGAGGGGGAACCACATAAACGAAATAATAAATACCAAATGATTTCATTATGAATGTCAGGCAGACATTTATTGCCGAACAACCGTACGTCTATCAGTGAGCCAGAGAACTGGAAGGACCAAAGGAATATTTGAAATACACTGAAAGAAATACTACGATATTCATATTATTTTACTTTTACTGTACATATGAATATACTAGTTTATCGAAAAGGCCTACTTTTATCGTATCGATTCGGTTAATTTATCGATTAATTGAATGCACACATATTCATTTACATATCGGCATCCATTATTAGTTTCAGTGTGGCGTTTCTTTCATTACAACCGGAAGAAATTGCCAACAAGATGAAAATAAAGCGAATGAGCAGAGGGAAAAAATAGAAAATTTCTTAATTTCGTTTCATTTCATCAACAGCAGCCAAGATTTACAACATACTGAGGGCATAAAATAAAAATCTTTTCTCATTCTCTCTTCTATTTGCACTTCTCCTGCTTCGCCTGTGCTTCTTCTTTCCACATGCTGGCCAAGCGAGGGGCGAAATAAATAAATAAAATAAAAACCTTGGAAATAGAAATGAATGAAAATACTCGAACGTACGCATAAGTCAGACAATACCAAGTCCACCACCCACTACACCACCCACTACTCCCCCACCCACTGAAGGGCGTTGACAACGTTAATAGTTATGGGCGTGGCAGGGTGTAGAGCGAAACGAACGCATATTTCTGCGAATGCAATAAAACGCACATGTGTTTCCAATCGTTCCTCTCGTACTACACCATTTCAAGCGTTCCTGCACCACCCCACCACTCCCCCTCCCCCTCAGCCATCCCCACGTACACCATGCCTGTACGGCGGAGTCGCTTCATCGCCGTCATAATTTCAGTGTGGTTTGGCAAATAAATTTGATTTTGAGCGAATTTTGCTGAAGATTGACTGACTGACTGACTGACAGACAGACTGACAGACAGACAGCGCCGCTCCTGGCATTTGTGTTGGGGCTTCCCCTAAGCTCCCCTGAGTGCTTCCCCGCGCAATTGTAGTTAACTCTAGGGATCGCTTGCTTTCATATTTCTTCCTCTACTTCCTTTTTTGTGCTGACTTTTGCGATTTCCGTCAAATGGAGCTCTCCGCACTGACCTGGCATTGTGGAAACTGTACCCCCACCCCCGTTGTCCATGCCCCCAACTCACGCCAAAAGGAAATTGAAACCGTATTCAAGTAATAATAATTCATACAATCTTATTTTGCTGAAAGACCTCACTCTCAGACGACCCTAGACAATAGAAAAGCGTGTCTAAAATGCATTGAATACAGGCGAAAAAGTGATATTTGTATAGAAACTTATTGTATGTATGTTTGTACCTTGGGGATTAGCGTTATACTAGTTAGAATGTAAATTAGGTTAAATATATTTATACTATAAATAAATAAACGAAATTCAAAAGTTCTGGTTTCGTTTTCACACAAATTTAAAAACAGTTGCTGTACTATTTGATTCACTTTTCAATACCGATATTCCAATTTGTCGTTCAGCATTTGAATTAGACGACTGATGTCTGCTTTACTCCCGCCCAAAAGCTGATTGCCATGTTACATATGAAATGGATACTTTATGTTTGCATTGCTTCCACACAAAAGCTAAATAGCATGGAATTTAACAGGTTTCTGCCAACCAGTACTCCAATTTATATCGTTATATTGTCAAATATTAGTGGGATTCCTGAAACTAATTTTAATTTGCTTTTGGTTTGATTTTGATTATGACAATCAGCTGTTCGCAGCTGTTCCATACAAAATTTTGTGTGTGACCAAAGAAAGTACGTAAATGACGGTCACACTAAAAGTTTTAGCATAATCAGCTCCGTAGCTGATTTTGATTTTGATTATCTTGCTGTGAGACCTTTCACCCTTGTGTGACCGTTTACTACATAGAAAACTATGTTGCAACTCTTGGTGTTTATTACAGTTATTTGAAAATGGAATACTTTGCAAGCATTCTGCAATTTTATAATAAATTACTGAATTATTTAAAGTTTTAAATATGTTTTAGAATTTGAAGAGAAAGAGGACCAGTGTCTTGAAGTGGACGGAGCCACTGTTTGGCAAGGCTGCCAGATGTTCTGAAAATCAGAAGCAAATCAAAATCAAATCATTGCGCAAAAAAAATCATTCCGTCAACTGATTTTGATTTTCTAAAAGCAAATCAAAAGCAAATCAAAATCAGTTTCAGGAATCCCTATACGATGCAAATTATATAGATAATTTTATTTATATTTTCTTACCCCCCACAAAAGCTGAATGCCATGAATAGCCTGGTTGACAATTGCTTTACTCCCTCACAAAATCTGAATAGCACTTCAAATTTAATTTCAAATTTAAATGAAATGAAATTGATATATATTTCGTATACAAAAGAATTATATTATTATATGCATTGCTCCCGCACACAAGCTGAACAACATATAACTTAAAATATTGATAAATTTTCGATTATTTTAAATATGGTTTACTTCCGCACAAAAGCTGAATGTCATGTAACTCAAAATCTGTGTAATATTATAGGGATTCCTGAAACTGATTTTGATTTGTTTTTGATTTGCTTTTAGAAAATCAAAATCAGTTTCAGGAATCCCTATATTATACAAGTCGAAATAAATATTTCGATCGATACATTATTTAATTTCAGTGTTTTGCATTCAGTCAACTGCCATTGCTTTTAATAGATTTGCCAAAGAGTTTTCCGCGCTCTTGTCTTTTAAACGATTGCAATAAAGATAAAAGAGTTGTAAAAAAGTCAGAAACTTTGCAGACATAATACCAACTACTATATAAAATCCAAGCTAGTTGCTTAAGATTCTAATTCAAGTTAAGATACCTTTAAAAAGTTCAACGAAATTTTGTCTTCATTTCTATTTTTTATTTTTATTTGTTTTTTTTTTTTTTTTTTTTTTGTGAAAATTATGACAAAAGTTTTGATTCAACACGACAAATGGCGACCCTCGCGTAAGGATAATTTACTGCGAAGCAAAGAACATTGCATGGCACGGGGGAGGGGGGAGGCAGGAAGAAGGGGCAAACCAAAGGACAAACATGCCAAAGGCAAGGACAAAAGTCAAAGCTGATGCCGGGGCGACTCTCAGAGGTGTTGCCAACAGGAAAAGCTTCAAATCAGCAAAAAAGCAAGCGAACAAGAAGAAGATGAAGGAGAAGGAACGGGAAGTGAGATAGAAAGGAGGGGTGAGTAGTAGTTAGGGTTGGAGTGGGACTGGGAGTGGGACTGAGAGTGGGGGTGGAAGCAAAGCAACTACACATTTAGTGTTTATTTCGCATTTATTGAGAACAGTCGACAGGGGGCGCCACTGTGTAGGGGGAGGGGGGGACAACCAGGGCTGGCAATAGAATGAAATCAGCAAGAAATAAATGTCCTTGTCGCAGATACTCGTCGAGCAGCCTGTCAAAGTGAGTACCCCTGCTCTGTACTGCCCACACACACACACACGCACACACCATAGAGTAGTATAAATTGTTTCCAGGTCATTGGTTATCCCAGCCACAGAGAATACAATACAAATACAAATACTATACAAGCGAAATCAAATTAAATACAAAATGAACTAAACCCAAAAAATCATATGACACTGATGCTGATTATGATGGCTTTCAGACTGCTATAAATATGTATATCCAGACATGAATTATATATTTATATAGTACAGCAGACAGTCGAGAAATGCTCGCCTCAATGATTGAGAACCAGACGCCACTCACCGACTGAGCGCATAAAAGAAAAGTCAAATGTTTTGGCCTTTTTTTAATGCGTGTGTGTGAGTGTGTGTGTGTGTGTGTGTGTGTGTGTGTGTGACTCTTGCCTCAATTGATGCGTGCAGTTTTAATGGCCAAAAACATTTCGCCAATTACCAATGAGGCACGTTTTAACCAGACCAGCTTCGTGTGTAAAGCAATAATTCCCAATTTATATACTGTATATATTTTTGATGAGAGAAATAAGAGAATAATATTTGGCATTTTTTGCATGTCCTTTTTTATCAATTTGATTAAATTTTTAAGGCAATTGCATTTCATAAATAAAAAATTTAGAAAATTTAAATGTATTTGTTGGAGTTTGTATAATAATATAGTATTTCATTTTCGACTTATTGTGTATTTTGTTTATTTGCCTTTTATTTCACTCATTACTATAGCTCGTTATACAAATATTTTATTGATTATAAATTTGTTCATTTCATTAGCGATATTTATTTAAAAAAAACTCGGAAAGCGACAGTCGGATGCAACCGACAGTAGGAGACCCTGTACTTTCCCGTGCAGACGCTCATGCTAACAATACACACACAGGTATAAAAAAAATCCAACACATATATGTAGTATATATATATATATAGTATATACCTGATCTGCTTACACTATAGGGGCAACAATCTGATCAAGAATATATATACTTTGTGGGGTCTGAGACACCTCCTTCTGCCTGTTACATATGTACATTTCGTACTTGCACAAACTTAATAAACCGTTGTGTACTTTATTAAAGTACAGGGTCTAATAAATAATTAATTGTAAGTAGAGTCCAATATGCATTTTATAAAATTTATTTTGTTGTACAATATCTTTTTTTTAAGCATTTATACTTAATTTTTTTATTGAATATATTGTAGCACTTATTTTAGATATTAGTATATTTTATATAATATTTATTTATTCATATCTATTATTACTATGGTTTTAAGTCTTATTTAGCTTTTATTTTAATTAT
>JAWNNL010000085.1:0-22640 GCA_035045005.1 Liodrosophila aerea
CTAAGTGTGCCAACTTCGGTGATCCTCTTTGCTACGGCCAGAGGGACGGTTACTGTCGCCACCATGCTACCTGCGTATGACGGACGTAAGCTCCTAACTATACACTGACTCTTCATTGCCTGGAATTGGTTTTCAATCGCCTCCAGGATATCGTTCTCCACGAGCTCATCCAGATTTCTCAGGACCAGCCTGGACACCTGCGTCATAGCTCGAACCTCTTGCCCTAGAACGAGCTCCACGTCGCTTTTCAACTTGAGTGTTGTCTCTGGTGCGCTGTTTGCGAGTTCGAGCAGGAGATCGCCCTTGACCGTCCTCCTAACACCCTTGACCATCCAGTTGGCCATCTTCCGTTCTCGTGACCATCGAGAGAGACTCCTTTCGAGGCTTCGGTCTGGGCTTCCGCATGACCTTTTGCCACTCACCTCCATCCTTACCCGTCGCTTGCGCGCCAGGTCTCGAGATCTTTTTGCCACTCGTATCTTGGCGTTTTTGCCTTCCTTGATTGGCTGTGGGCGCTAGTTTTTGGGGGGCCGCGCTCGTGGTCCTTACCGGCTCTACTAAAGGCCTGTCTGGTGCCTTCTCTACCACTGCATTTCTGGGCTGCGTGGCCTGGGTTGACTCCGGTAGAAACGAGGTTTGCACCTCCTTTTCCATGGTGCTCACCGCCCCTCGCACGTTCTCCGAACCAAACAAAAAAAGAATTGAGTCTCTAGCTCTTATAGTTTCCGAGACCTTGGTGTTCATATGGACGGACGGTTCGTGTATTACATAGGCAGGCAAAGTTTATGTTTTTAATTTGATATCTCATCCCCCTCCCCCTCAAATTTCCAAAATTGTTCTTAGACTGTACAGTTTTAGAGTCATTGGATTCCTTCTTTGCATGAATAAAGTTTTAGATGCTTTGAATGTTTGGTGCGATTTGCAGCCCAATCCAATAATAAACACCTGAGATATTGGACAATCAATTTTCTGCAGTAGGTATTTGGCTGGGAGAGGGGAGCGTACGCGGCCACTAGGGCGTATACAGGTCAAATATCGACAATATCTTAGCACAAGGTTATGCGCACTGTAGCAGTGTACACTTGGCCCTCGCTTAACACGGCCTCTATTAGCACGACCTCGGTCTAACACGGTTTCAAATTTGCTCCAGTCCAGTTAAACACGCTAAAAAAAACTCGTTCTTACACGATTGCAATATATCGATATGACTGAAACAATCGAAAATGACTGATTTTTTTGATAAGGAGCCACCAAAAAAGATAATATGTTAAAAAAAAACTGGCTTAAACTATTAATGAGGTCGTAAGACCAAAATTTGGACTTTTTGCTTGAGACTGGTCTCAAGCCCATACAAAATCTTGTCAGTTGGGTATGAAATTATTCGTGAGAATTACGACCAAATAATCCATAGTATAGGGATTCCTGAAACTGATTTTGATTTGCTTTTAGAAAATCAAAATCAGTTGACGGAATGACCTTTATTTTCGCACTGATTTGATTTTGATTTGCTTCTGATTTTCAGAACATCTGGCAGCTTTGCCAAACAGTGGCTCCGTCCACTTCAAGACACTGGTCCTCTTTCTCTTCAAAATTTAAAACATATTTAAAACTGTAAATAATTCAGTAATTTATTATAAAATTGCAGAATGTTTACAAAGTATTCCATTTTCAAATAGCTGTAATAAACACCAAGTGTTGCCTCTAGTTTTCTACGTACACTGAGGGAAAAAACGTAGTAAAAATTACTATTCTGTAGTTGAATTGAAAATTTATGGATATAAAAGTCAAGTTAACACGGAAATTGTTAACTTAACGTGGAACCACTTCATATATATTTAAATATGAATTTGTTCAATTCAAGAGTTTTGTATTAAAATATCATAGTCAAATTGATTACGCCTCTTTTCAGTTCAAATACGCACAACTTAAAAAAAATAAAATAAAAATTAGATTAACCGCCATTTTACATATGTTGCACATATTTAATATTTTTATAAATTTTTCTTTATTTATAAATTTTTTACATTTATTAAATTTGATTATATCTTTAATTTTACATACCAAATTTACTTGTACGGGCTTCTCGGTTTGAACTCACGAACTGCTCCTTGGTTGACACACGCAACGCTGTTCACTGTCGACTTAGACCCTTGCGCCACAAAGCTTTAACAGTTTGCACATCCCAAATACCAAATACAATTCTTATGAACAGATTGGAAGAATGCAGAATGCGGACGACTTGGGTTCAAGTCCAGACAGAGAACTAAGTTTTTTTATTTTTTGTTTAATTTAAAATTTAAAAAAAAAGTAATATTTTTCTGTCAGTACTAAATATTTACTGCAAGAACGTCAGAAAAAACTAATAAAGTTCGGCATATTTATGTATGTATGTATATCGCGCATTACGAATTACGCATTAGGATTTTTGTACAGCGATAATGTTGTTCGTTGTTGATTTGAATAGATGCATATTTGTTTTCACATTTAATATGTTTTTAGTCAAATCAAGCAATTTTGTAGTTGAATTGAAATTTATTTAATATTGAATTGAACACTTTCAACTTTGATTTGACAAAATTCATATTTATTTGCGAATTGAATATGATTTTAGTTAAATTAAGTACATATTTGTTTATTTTTAGGTTTTTTCGGAATAAAAAAAATTTAACTACGACCATGTTCATTTTTCACATGGCTTTTTCTCTGAGTGTAGTAAACTGTCACACAAGGGTGAACGGTCATACAGCAAGATAATCAAAATCAGCTTCGTAGCTGATTATGCTAAAACTTTTAGTGTGACCGTCATTTCCGTACTTTCTGTGGTCACACACAAAATTTTGTATGGAGCAGCTGCGAACAGCTGATTGTCATAATCAAAATCAAATCAAAAGCAAATCAAAATCAGTTTCAGGAATCCCACTAGTGTTGTAGAACGATTTTCTATTAAAAATGTGGTATCCTTGTGTTATTCAACCGATAGTTATCGAAATGCGACTCTGGTCGCAGTAATAATAATTAAAATAAATAAATGCTTTAAGTAAATTCAATAACTATATATGTATGCATCTAATATTTGTAAATTTTTATTGTTTTATGCAGTGGAGCCAAGAAATAAATTAAATGTATGCTGTTGAGAGTATTTTTATAGATATGTTCTCAAATTAGATGAGGTAATCATGTTAAGCAGATTTATTTTTTATTGAATATTTCTTAATGTATAATATAATGGAAGCCTAAACACGATCCTAACTCGTTTCTAATTGTTAATTAGCTTTTAGTGGTGTATTGGCCAACACAGCTCTTGAATTTTGAGCAGTTTCTGAATCTTTTGCATTGTTGTCATTCTATGTATGTACATACATGCATATATGGGTTTTAGGAGTAGTAATGAGTAGTTTTTTTTTTCATGAGACAAGATTTCGATTTAATCAACAATCATCCGCATATTAAACCATATAAAAATAGGTTTACCTATTTTCTTGATAAAAGAACTGCAACCTGTAATCACTGATTCAAACTTAGCGCCAATTGTGTTTGCGGGTCTTTGAGACCGATTGTTCACTGTGAATACCTAAAAGGTCGTAGCCGCAAAAAAAGTCGTAAGACCTGAGTGTGAATTCGGCAAAAGGGGTTCTGAAATTATTTATATTTTAAAGTTGTTATATTTATATTATTGGGATTCCTGAAACTGATTTTGATTTGCTTTTAGAAAATCAAAATCAGTTGACGGAACGACCTTTTTTTGCGCACTGATTTGATTTTGATTTGCTTCTGATTTTCAGAACATCTGGCAGCCTTGCCAAGACATTGGTCCTCTTTCTCTTCAAATTCTAAAACATATTTAAAACTTTAAATAATTCAGTTTCAGGAATCCCACTATTATATGTATATTAACAAGAACAATGCGAACAAGTGATGTTTCGGGTTTGGACATCGATGAATCGACAAGATATAACTTACTTAAATATCGACAAACAACGAAATCATCATCGATGTTCATCGTCGATTCATAGATTTTTTTCCACCCCTAGTAGAAGAAACATGTGCTCGCTGTTTTGAAAACAACGAGAAAATTTTGGTGTTGTCACGTTAATTTGCGGAACTTAAACAGCTAAACATGGCGGACCATGCATTTCATCGGCCTGGCCCCTTGAAGCAAACAAATAAAGCACACAAAACCGGTCGTCATCGCTCCAAAGGTGCTATCGACAATGCCCTTAAAGGTAACTGCATCAACAATTGAAAAGAGAGCCTATGATGAATTATATCTTTTATTTACCTTAGGTAAAGTGGGACTTAAAGCCATTTCGCAAAGGCGTAAGCAGCAGCAGCGCAAGGATCAGCGACGCAATCAAATGAATCAGCTCCGTAAAAATAAGCGTGATGAAGTGTTGCAGCAGAAGCGCCAGTTAGGAGGTCAGAGCACGTCGCCTTTTCTGGTATGCCTGCTGCCCATGCATGAACAGATTGATGCAAACTCGGCACTTGCCATACTTGAAAGTTGCGACAGTGAAATTGTAGTGGAAAGAACTGCCAGTGGCGTTGTTTATATGAACCTGCCTCGTTTTAAGCAGCGTTTCACCTTTGTTTTGCCCCCCGTTGGCCGTGGCAATGAGACAATTGTGTTGGACTATTTAAAGGTATGTGATACCACGCTAATGCTGACATCTGCTGCCTTTGGGGATGATGAGTTCTTCGATCGATGGGGTCACCGTGTGTTCAATATGATTTCGGCACAGGGTATACCGACTCCAGTGGTGGGTTTGATGGATCTGGAATCTATTAATCCGAAGCGTCGCAGCACAACCAAGCAAGCAGCACAGAAATTTATCAGCAAACTGCTTCCGGATGAGAAGATAATGCAGCTAGACACAGCTAGCGAGGGATTAAATGTAATGAGACGCATTGGTGGACAAAAAAAACGTATACTGCACAATGTTAATAATCGTCCGCATATGTTTGGAGATTCAGTGGAATATGTGTCTGATGGTGACCTGGGTACATTGAAGATTACGGGCTTTTTGCGTGGACAGTCGCTCAATGTAAACGGGCTTGTCCATATCCCTGGGCTAGGAGATTTTCAGCTGTTGCAGGTAGATGCGCCCCCTGAACCTTATAAGCTAGACAAGAGTCGTGAGGGCGAAGGAAGTGAGGTGCGTGTGCTGGCTCGTAGTAATCCCGAGAAGCAAACTTCGCTACAGAGCGAAAACATACCAGATCCCATGGATGCAGAACAAACTTGGCCAACAGAGGAGGAAATCGAGGCAGCGCAAAAGGAGACTAAGAAAACACGTTTGGTAAAACGTGTGCCAAAAGGTTACAGTGCTTACCAAGCCGCCTGGATACCCGATGTGGAGGAAATAGAAGATCAAGAAGACGATGATGATGACGATATGAGTGACATCGAAGATGACGAAGACTTCATGTCCTGTGAAAATAAATCATTTCAGGATGAGCACGAAGAACACGAATCGGATACTGAAGAGTACGTGGATACTGTGTCAGTATCCTCAGAGGCGGCAATAAATGAAGAAAAATATGATCAGCAAATGGATTTCCAGGAAGAGCGGGAAACATTAAAAAAACTTCAGCAGGCGCGCACCGATCAACTGTGGCCAGACGAAATCGATACGCCACATGATGTGCCTGCACACGAGCGCTTTCAGAAGTATCGTGGTCTGGAATCCTTCCGCACTTCCCCCTGGGATGTAAAAGAGAACCTGCCCAGTGATTACGCACGTATCTATCAGTTTCAGAATTTTGATCGCACCAAGCGTCGCATTCTATCCGAGGCCAAGGACTTTGTGGGCGTTCTGGTAAGTATTCTGCTGATAATGAATAATTAAATTTTCTAAATTTATTTTATTTTAATACCAGCCCGGCTTATACATCACGTTGCATGTCATCAATGTGCCTCAGATCCGGTGGGAAGCTTTCAAATCCGGTCAGCTCACGGATAATGTAATTGTTTATGGACTATTGCCGCATGAGCACCAGATGTGCATCATGAATGTTGTGTTGCAGCGCACTCCAGACTCAGAGGTTCCGTTGAAATCCAAGGAACAGCTGATTGTGCAATGTGGTTATCGTCGCTTTGTGGTGAATCCAATTTACAGCCAGCATACAAATGGGGATAAGCACAAGGTGAGCTAAATTAATACAGAATATCATACAAAAAATGACAACTTTATTCCACAGTTTGAGCATTTCTTCCGGCCGTATGAGACCGTTTGCGCTACCTTCTATGCGCCCATACAGTTTCCTCCCGCCGCTGTGCTCGCTTTTAAAGTGAATCCTGACTCTACATTGGCTCTGGTAGCACGTGGTCGGGTGCTTTCCTGTAACCCGGATCGAGTTGTGCTGAAGCGTGTAGTACTCAGTGGGCACCCGATGCGCATTAACCGCAAATCAGCTACCATTCGCTATATGTTCTTCTATAAGGAGGACGTGGAGTACTTTAAGCCCGTCAAACTACGGACCAAATGCGGCCGACTTGGTCACATCAAGGAATCGTTGGGCACACATGGCCACATGAAATGTTATTTTGATGGCCAGCTACGTTCTTACGATACGGCATTCATGTATCTCTATAAGCGCGTTTTTCCCAAGTGGAACTACGAGGAATGTCTGGTGCGAAGCGCAGAGCACGCACGCCAGGAGGCCTCCGCCGTAGAGAGGCGCAGTTCAAAGCAATTGGACGATGTGGAAATGAAATAAATAAATATAGCTAAATTTATGCTGAATATATCTGTGCATATGTACATATGTATATTGCAATAAATTTTCTAAATTAAAAATCAAATAGATTGATTAAACACATCCTATAGAGGAAAACAGACTTGGTATTTAATTAGTTCACTTTGTTGAGTGAGCACTGCAGATACATAGATATAAAGGTACTATATTCACAAACAATTGGCTTAACTAATCGAATAACATATGTACGTACATTGGATATATAGAAATAAGAGCATAGGTATAAAAGGAAAATACATTTAAAAGCTGAAGCCGCATTGCATAGTTCAAGAGAATAGAGAACTATATGGCTAATACATTGGATACGAAGACTATACTATGCAAGGTTATTGGCTGGCTGATCAGTAGTTGTAGTTGGTGGATAAACATTTGCGTCTCTTCTTCTGCAGTTGCTCGATCTGTTCGACAACGTTTGTACGCGTATGGAAAGATCTAACAATGCACTCGCAAGTGAGAGCTGTGGCTATAAACTGATTAATCGATATGTGCCAGGCCTCAGAGATGTTTGTGCTGCTGCTGCCACTGCTGCTTGTGGTAGTCGTTGCTGGTGCACTTGCTTCACCGACTGCTCCAAGTTTTGCCTGTCGCAACTCCTCCTCTAGCGCTACAAATAAGCGTGTTGTGCTGTTGGGCTCTGTAGCAGGTGTTGTAGGATTGCCATTGCTATCCGGTTGCTTCAGTGATGAAAATTTAGAAATAAAATCTATCTACTTTTATGTGAACCATCAATATCTTACCTCATCTCCACTGCCGCCCAAATTGAGTTGGGTAAAGCTCTCCAGACTCGGCTCCTTTTTTATGTTGCTGTTACCCAGCTCAATGAGATTTTCATCTGCACAAGATAAAGTTAAAATTAGAAGTAATCGCAATTATTAATCATCTCATAAACACTTACATGCCCTTCGCATATCCTCGTCCTGCACACAGCCCATGATCTCGATGATGCTGCGCCACAGTAACTGAAAATTCTCCTTTCGCATATGTGGCACATGACGATGGTTTCCACCCGCTGTGGCACCCTCATCCGTCTGGTCGAGCAAATACCCCAGACTTCCCAAACTGCGTGTATCAGTTGCATTGGAATCATTATGATCGAGACGAGTGGCCGCAACCAGATCGCTTATTTGTGAGAAATTCGATATAGTCTCAACGTTCAGTAGCATTTGATCGCCAGCAGTTCCTACTCCTGCTGCAGCAGTCATCGACGTTGACGGCGGAGTCATACGAGCAGCACCCAGATCTGAAATATCTGAAAATGTGTCAATCGATTCGTAACGTCCCTGCTGGCGTAGGCCGATGTCGTGGTCGTCCTCCTGCCCAGCTTCAGTACGCATTGCAGTACCCTGAAGTGCAGCAGGCAGATCCACATAGAACGTTGAGGTGCGTTGTGCTTGTGATGATGCGTTCGAGTTCAACGATAGATTCGGTGTCGTCCGTGATAAGTCCATAAACGTATTGCCCGAGATGCCAGCCAAATTATGCAAATGCTGAGTGGCACTGATTAGTGCAAAATCATCGGCATCAAAGTTATGATCCGATGGTGATGGTAGTGCCTCAATTGATTCCGAAGCATCCTCACTAAAAAAAGCAATAAGCAATAATATATATATTCATGAATAAGGCTAATCGTTATCCTTGTTTACTCGAAGAAATCCTCCGCCTCAATAGCCTCCTCAGCATCATCCTTGGCGCGTGTGCGCGGGCGACGAGTGCGCTCAATTTCCGCCTTGGACAGCAGTGGGGGTAAATGCAATACAAAGAGCAGCTTCAGCTTCTCCATGCTCTTGGTGGAGCAGACCAAACCCAATGCGTTGATGAGCTGAGCAAAGTCTAAGAGTCCCGTTCCCTTCTTGTCTGTCAACTGAAATGAATAAACAAGTAAAGTTTATGATTAATAGCATAAGATAAACTGTAGATTATTAAACACATTTCTTACCCTGAACAACTTCTCAGCGACGTCAACGCTAACGCACTTGCGCCAGGGCGTCAACTCTGTGCAGAGCGTGTGAAATACTTCATAGTTAACCGAATATGCCTCTTGTCTGCCGCTGCCTCCGCCAGGCATAATATCAATACGCGATGGCGACTGATGCTGTAGCTGTGGTGCCTCGCTTAGGAACTGCGCCTTCTGCTGCTGCTGTACGGACTTAAGTGCCAGCTTCTCCTCTCGTATAATTGTGAGCAGCATATGCAGTTCGTGGCGCTCAAAGTAAGCATTATGGACGTGGGCTTTCACAATAGTTTTCTCGTTGTCAATATCAAACTGCCGCACGGTCAGCCTACGATGTTTGTTGCGCAGCTCCTCGATGCGCTGTTGGGTCAGTTCCTCGCCAAATTTGGTGTATGCCTCGTGAATGAGAGTCTGCACTGTTTGTGTCTGTGGACGTACCAGCTTGCGTTTATCTGTTGAAGGCGGAACTTGATACTCGGGATTATAAATACCCTCCAGATAGGTCTGCAGCACTAGCATGGCTTCACCATCGTCCTGACAGTTGAGCAGTTTTTCGCGATTCCACTCGATGATCTGTAGCGAAATCATAAATATGATCTTGGCTCCCTCGTAGAAGAAGCAGTCCAATATTTGCAGCGAGCTCTCATAACTAATCACACTAATGAATATGGTGAGAAACCAGGATATGGAGATCATTTTTATTACGCCCAGTCGCTCAAGATGCTCATGCAAGTCCGAGAGATGCATCTCGACCAGCTCATTGAGCACACCCTGATCAATCTGCGCACCAACAACCTTATCCTTGTAATAATCAGGCAATAAATTCTCACAAAGGCTGGCCAGCATCCAGAAGGCATTCTCTTCATCACAAAACAGCAGAAATACTGATGAAACAATGTTCATGGCCTGACAATAGCCCACCTGTGGATTACGTAGTGCATATGCCTGAAGTACACGGCGTAAGGCACCGATGCCGTCAGTACACTGAAAAGCCGGATGTTCGGGCAACGAACGTGGCAGATCTCTATCAATTTCGTCATGCGCAAAGCAGTCCTTTATTAGCGCTGCTTTTTCAACCAAATCCTCGTATAATCCAGGATTCATTTCCTTGTCATGTATTGCGCCTGAGAAGATTAGCCATATCTCCTGTCTTAGCTTGTCCGGAATGCCTTCCACAATTAAATTAATGACATCTGTAGTCCTAAACATGGCAATACCTCGCCCAAAGTCACGAAAATGCTCCTCCCAACGTGACAGCTTTTGTTCCTGTTTTTTTTGTATATCTGCACTGAACTGCGTCTTGAAAGTATTAAGCAATGCCGTTTGCTTGCTCCATGAGATGTCATACTTCGCACGCTCCCTGCTCATAGGACTGCAACGGAATTATGTGGATTACAATAATGTAAACCCATTAAAATAAAACGTATGCTTACACATGAATGCGTGAGAGCAGATCTGTGATCTTCGAGATAAGTACCTCGCGGTCGACTATTTTGGAAAACATAAAAGGCACATTCTCCGATGTAAAGATGACAATTTGATTGTCAAAACGCTGCTGGCCATCATCCTTTTTCTCCACACTCTACAAGTGTAGTGTAAGTTTTTAAATATTTTTATACGTAATGCCATTTTAACTATCACTTTACCTTAATCGTCTTCATTGGTATGACGACGCTAACCAAATCCTTCACATCACTACGAAAACAAAAGAAATTGGGCGATAGATAAATGTAGCCAGCATGAAATCGCTTCGAGTATGGAGTCCATATATCTGCTTTGATTTTGCCATCAATGATTTCGGTCTGTGGTAGCCGGAAGTATACACGAAATTCTTCAGATTTCTGACGTGCTGTCAGATCACGCAATAGCACAGGCTTTTTCGATGCCTTCTTGCCGAAGCGTGTAAAATTCGAGGGGTCATGATCCACAACGGGACTGTCCGGGTCATGAATCAGTTGCTGTATGGCCATTTTATTAAGCTGTTCAATGAGGTCGTGTGCTTCGCTCGCATTGAAGAGTAATGTGAAGTTATAGGTCATATTATTGGTTGTTTTCAAATATATGGTGTTGCCACCGCGATTGATGTCTTCCAGTTCTGCAAAACGTATAATACGTTTGATCTCCTGGCTCAACATGTAAGAATAGAAGCATACATGA
Organism: Liodrosophila aerea; assembly: GCA_035045005.1. Classification (NCBI taxonomy): domain Eukaryota; kingdom Metazoa; phylum Arthropoda; class Insecta; order Diptera; family Drosophilidae; genus Liodrosophila; species Liodrosophila aerea. The sequence continues at coordinate 10,865 of JAWNNL010000085.1, forward strand.
TTCAGAGAGATGTACAACTGTCCTTGCCGAGGTAATTTATTCTTTATATAACTGCAAATATAAATAGGGTAAGAGTAAGACAGTAGATCTAGGTTGTGAATATAATTCAAAGGTTCATTTACGTGGCAGAATACGAGTTGACCAGCCGCTCCTCTTCGGGCATTTTGAAGATTCGTCGAAACTGTGATTTCATCACCTTAAAGTCCGGCGTTTCGTCAGTATCGTCCTGATTATTTTGTGCATGCAACGATTGTATTTTGCATATAGTAAAATTTGTCACTTCATCCTCATTTTCCATTTCATTGAGCACGCTGAACAGGTTAACTTGCAGCCATTCCCAATCTTTAACGATCTCATCTAGAGTAATGCCAATGGCAATTTCTGAAAGTAAGTAGAGATAATTAAATGACTGTATTTGAGGAATTTGTACATTCAATAAGCATAATACTTATATTCTCAGTGAGTTAATAATACTTATGAATTTTTTGTATTATTGCTTATCTAATAGCTTATAGGTTCTACAGTTCGTCATCACATTATTCTTCGCCTGCATTGAAAAGCATGAGTAATGCCAACACAAGCCGACGTACATATATCTGGGAATGTATCGTATATTACAAAAATCAAACTTTACAGGAGAGCGTTTTTCCTTAAACATCTTTGCTTCAGGTTTATCCGGCATGTAAATAATATTTGGTTGTCTTAAAGCTATTTTGGAGTAAAACTCGGAAAGCTACAGTCGGATGCAACCGACAGTAGGCGGCCCTGTATTTTCCCTTGCAGCTGCTAATGCTAACAATACACACACACACACACATATCGCAAAGTCAGACGCAACCTCGCATACACAAGTTCATATATTAAGTGCATGCTCGCTGTTCCCCCTTGCCCAGAACGGAAACTTTAATCTCAAATATCTCGGGTGTTTATTATCCGACTAAAGATCATACATCCGTATGAACACCTAGATCTCGTATAGGATACAAAGATCTTCTGACAACTTTTATCAGTGCTGTGAATTGTGGTTTAATCGAATAATGAACACCGAAGATATTCGAGATTAAAGTTTCCATACTAGGCAAGGGGGAGCAGCGAGCATCCACTTAATGTATGTCCATAAGTGTGACTTTAAGATATGTGTGCATGTGTGAGTGTTTGTTACCGTATGTGTGTGTACAAAAGAGTCTCCTACTGTCCGTTGAATCCGACTGTAGCTTTCCGAGTTTTTGAAACTATTACCGTTATTTTCGTTCCCCAGTTTAATCAAGTTATAGATGTATATTTTAATTTATATGCTTGAAAGATAATATACATATTTTATTTACCCATACCCATAGTACTTACATATTTGTTTATATTTAAATGTTACTTAGTTCATCCCCCATTTATAACTCCTTGTTAAAGTTTCTTACCGCCACACAAGCGCGAATCGCCAATAAAATCATTAAGTGAAGTATGTATAAAAATCGAATTTTTAGTTTTGTGGGCACTTCGCATCTCACCTGGTCAGGCAACCGTAGATATAGTACTACACAAATAGATGGTTGGCCAGGCGCAAAAAATGGACAATGGGACTTTTCGAACCTACCGTAAGAGACTTCAGAGGACGGTGTTTGATGCAGTATGCGATAGGGCGCTGGCTTTGTGTTCATCACGCTGTCAAAGGTGCCCACCAGTATGGAGCCAAAACCACGAGATTCGCCATGTCCACGACGCTTTTGCAGCACGAAATACTTGGAGTACATTTCGGCAGTCCTGAAATAAAAAATTGCCATGAATAAAAAGTAAACATAACCGCAATTGCATTGCATTGTTGTATGTACTTCAATAAATATATACGGACATATATGCATATGCATGTGTGTGTTTTGTTTGTGTACATGAATTTGTTGGTATTAGTGAGATGGGTTTTTACGCAGCAAAAACAGTTGTGCGAACAGAGCAAAATGAAAATGGAAATAACAATCAATTTTAAAGCTTGCGTCTCTTTGTTCTGGGCAAAATCAGTGCAGAACAGAGCGCTTCCAACTTGAACTCTGCTCAATTAGTTATCAGCTTGTAGTGTGGGCTTTAATGACAACAACAATAGAATAAACACAGTATGTACAAACGCACACCTACACACTTTGCTGAACATATATGTACATACATATGTATATGCATTAAGCTAATCAGCTGCTGGACAGGCGACATGCATCCAAAGCTGGTATAAGCAACACCCCCGAAAATATGAATTTCAATATTTAATTGCACTTACCAAAATGCTGTAGGTAGCAGCAACTCTTTCGGTAGTATCCACATCTTGACGATTGTATATTTATATTGTTTTTTTTTGCCAGAGTCTGGATTATTCAGTTTTAATTATCACCTCTTTTCATAGTTCTCTTGTAAAACTAATTTACGAATACCACATAAACAAAAGGTGTAACATCTGTCTTAAATCAACTCAAATGTTCAACACAATGTTTTTTGTTGAACTATAAATCTCTTTGTAATCAATTCTCCTGAATCCAATGGAATGCACTTATTAATGTATATTCTCGCGCAATCCACGGAGTTGGTTGGCAATGCATCGATAGGAGAAATTTGGTGTAATATCGCTATTTATGTTGTGCTATCGATTAGGGTTGGTGATAATATATCGAAATATCAATATATCGATATATGTTTATAGAAAACGATATATTTATATCGGGATACTTTTTTTTGCCCAAATATCGACATTACGATATTTTTTTTATATTTTTACAAAACTGGATCTCAAGTACCTAATAACACCTAGAAGTTCAGTGCATTCGTTATAAAATGCGTCATTTGTGACACCCGCAGCCGAATGGCTGACTTACACATAATGCCACGTTTATTTTTAAAGTCTGTAAAACCCAAATATTGGCATTAAAATTTCTGATGAATTATGTATGTATTTTAAATGAATTTCATATAACCCAATGAAAATGAAGTGGCGCTAATTATATTATGTTTAATTAATATACAGGCATGCTCCGGTTTTCACTTATTTTAAGTGCTTTACTTTTTGACGAAAATACGTGAATTCAAAAGTTACGTGCTCCAGTTTTCACTTTTTTTCTCATATCGGAACGTATGGCATACGATATACATTAGTGAATATCGATAAAAACAGCTGTTTAATTGTATTAATGAATTCGACTGGGTTTTTTGGGTTTATGGGTGTCGCAAAAAATATATTAATTAAAAAACATTTATGCTCTTCTAAAAATATTTAATTTAAATACCAAAAGTTTTGTAATAAGCGGCCACTGAAACAGCCGATTGTTCTTGCAGAGCTGCCAACTTTTGCTGCTGTTTTTGTTTTGAATAACGCTATGCTGTTATATGCATTTATGCGCAATACATTTACTTTAATTGTTTAATACGTTTTGCATTATTATTTTAACAATCCATATACTTTTTCATTCATAAAAATCAATATAAAAAGTGTTCCAATAAGATACCACGTTCCTAGCGATGAGCTGGCAGCCCCTGCAATTATATCGAATATCGTTCCAATTTCACGAATTCACTTTTTGTTGTTGCCCAGCACAGATGAAAAATGAGGCAGGTTCATTCAATATTAAATTATAAAATAAATTCAATGAATTTTATTATGGGGAGTATGGCAAATTAATTTTAAAAGATGAATAAATATGTAAAAAATATCGTTAATTTTTTTTTGTTTAATATTCACGCGTGAACTGCGATTTACTTTTCAATTCACTGCCTAAAATTTCAGTGAATTCAAAGCACATAAAATATGTGGAAGTGAAAACCGGAGCACCAAAATTTTGCGGATTGAAAAGTAAAGCACTTAAAATATGTGAAAGTGAAAACCGGAGCATGCCCGATAGACTATATAGTATGATGCCGCACTACGCGTTTTTGGTATAACTTTGCGCTTTTCTGTGTTGGCGCAATGTCATTTTATTTTAAAATGGGTTCTGTACGGTTAGAAAGATTGCCTAAACGCCGTGTTCACACTGAGGTCGTAAGAACAAAATTGGGACATTTTGTTTTGTTGGGTTTGAAATTTTTATTCTTTTATGCAGTGGAGACAAGAGATAAATAAAATGTATGCTTTTGAGAATATATCTATAGATACATATGTATTCAAATTGGAAGAGCAAATCACTCTTCTCTTCTCTCTTCTCTTGAGAGAAAAGGTTGTAGTCCCAAAAAAAGTCGTAAGACCTGAGTGTGAATTCGGTATAAAGCAGCGGTGGGCACGTTATTAAAGTTGAAAGCAATTACGGTTTATTTCATTTTGCTAGACTTGCGGCCCAAAGGTTTAACAGATGTGGAAATTCAACAAATTTGCTAATTTGGTTGAAATGTTACCGGTGACGAATATCATGTAGGTAATGGCGAAAATATCGTTAAATGTGATATTTTAGAAAATTTTACAATGCATGATTTCATTAGCAAGGGAGAAAAATAAACGGATTCTCAAAACGCTAATCTCGAAGACTTCTTTGAAACGATCCAACAAATATTTGAAAAAGTAAATCAGAACACTTTGTGGTGGAGAACACATTAGCTAGAAATGAAGTTTGAAATTTATGCAAAATGTCTATTAAAGGTTCAGAAACAAAAGATCCAATATCATTATTTTCTATGTACTTCGACGATGAAGTCTTGGAGAAAATATTTATGAAACTTATTTATATGCTTTACAAACTAATGGAGTGGAACTTAAGTCATCGATATCAAACGTTTGGCATTGTCATCAAAACTTAGTTGCGGATTCAATGAGTCGAACTTGGTTTAAGAAAATTAAAACTAATTTTAATTTAAATGACAACTGTTAACAACCCATGAAGAGCGCTGAAATTACGACAAGTTATATAAAATCCGTCCATTACTGTCGAAAATAAAAAAACAACCTGCAATTAGGGTTTATTAAGTTTGTGCAACTTACAAATGTATGTAACAGGCAGAAGAAGGCGTCGCAGACCCCACAAAGTATATATATTCTTGATCAGGGCGACGAGCTGAGTCGATATACCCATGTCCGTCTGTCCGTCGTCTGTCTGTTCGTAAGTATTAACACCTAGATATCGTAAACTGTAATAGCTAGAGACATCAAATTTGGCAGTTAGATGCCACTATAGTGTAGGCAGATCAAGTTTGTGTTAGATTTTTGATACATTCACTTCCTCCCCTGCAAACCGCGTAAAACTACCATAGCCATAATTTAAAAAAGCTACAGTCGGACGCAACCGACAGTAGGAGACCCTGTACTTTGGTTTGGCCTGGGCGTCGATAACAGCAGCAGCATATATGAACATACTCACATACACATACACATGCATTTATACATACACACATACACTTATACATACAAATATACTCGCAAATACAAACAATATCCAAAACTCATACAGGCATTCATACTCACAATCAAATATACTCACATACACATACATATGTGTGTATACATACATACACACATACACTTATACAAACAAATATACACGCAAATACAAACAATAACCAATACTCATACAGAAATTCACACTCACAATCAAAAATCACGTATACGCCCTAGTGGCCGCATACGCTGCGGCTTCCCCCTCCCCTAACCATATGCCTAGTACTGAAAATTGTTTGGCCAATATCTCCGGTGTTTATTATCCGATTGGGCTGGAACTCGCACCAAACATCCAAAGCATCTAAATCTTTAATCCTACAAAAAAGGAATCCAGTGACTCTAAAACTGTAAATACTAAGATCATTTTTGCAAATTTGAGGGGGAGGGGGATGACTTTTAAAACATTTGAAATAAACTTGACCTGCCTATGTAATACACGAACCTAACAAAAAAAAAATTAAGTCTCTAGCTCTTATAGTTTGCGAGATCTAGGTGTTCATACAGACAGACAGACAGACAGACGGACAGACGGACAGACGGACAGACGGACAGACGGACAGACAGACAGGGCTATATCGACTCAGCTCGTCGTCCTGATCAAGAATATATATACTTTATGGGGTCTGCCACGCCTCTTTCTGCCTGTTACACACAAATGTCATTTGCACAAACCTAATAGACCCTTTGTACTTTTTTAAAGTACAGGGTCTAAAAATACAAATTTGTAAAACACCGGAGAAATTCAAGATTCAGTTCACTGTACTAGGTAAGGGGTGAGCAGCGCGAGCGTATGTGTGGTTGCGTGCGACTTTGCGTGCATGTGTGAGTGTCTGTTAGAGTGTGTGTGTGTATGCTAAGGAAAGTACAGGGTCTCCTGTACATCCCGTAAAGTATATATATTCTTGATCAGGACGACGAGCTGAGTCGATATAGCCATTTCCGTCCGTCTGTCTGTCAGTCCGTCTGTATGAACACCGAGATCTCGGAAACATTAAGAGCTTGACGTATTTTTTTTTTGTTTGGTTCGTGTATTACATAAGCAGGCCAAGTTTATGTTATCAATTTGATATCTCATCCCCCTCCCCATCAAATTTACAAAAATATTCTCAGCATGTACGGTTTTAGAGGCACTCTCTCCCTTTTTAGACCCTGTACTTAAAAAAAGTACAAAAGGGTCTATTAAGTTTGTGCAAATGACATTTGTGTGTAATAGGCAGACGGAGGCGTGGCAGACCCCATAAAGTATATATATTCTTGATCAGGACAACGAGCTGAGTCGATATAGCCATGTCCGTCCGTCTGTCTGTCTGTCCGTCTGTATGAACACCGAGATCTCGGAAACTATAAGAGCTTGAGACGTATTTTTTTTGTTTGGTTCGTGTATTACATAGGCAGGCCAAGTTTATGTTTTTAATTTGATATCTCATCCCCCTCCCCCTCAAATTTACAAAAATGTTCTTAGCATATACAGTTTTAGAGTCACTGGATTTCTTTTTTGCATGAATAAAGCTTTAGATGCTTTGAATGTTTGGTGTGATTTGAGCGAATAATTGTATGTATAAGTGTTTGTGTGTATGTGTGTATGTATAAGTGCATGTACATATATGTGTATGTGAGTATGTTCATATATGCTGCTGCTGTTACCGACGCCCAGGGCAAACCAAAGTACAGGGTCTCCTACTGTCGGTTGCGTCCGACTGTAGCTTTCCGAGTTTTTAATTAGTATTTTTCCTTTTTTTTATTTTTTCATGTTCTATTTGTTTTTAATATATGTTTAAATTAATTTATATTAAGATGCTAAGTACAGGGTCTCCTTCGTTTCGAACGTACCACGGTGTCCCGGTGATGGTTCTTAAGATCTTCGACTGAGCTCACTGGACAACATCAACATTGCTACTACTAGCGTTCTCCCATAGCTGGGAGCCATAGGTCCAGATAAGTTTAAGTACGGAATTGTAGCGAAGGACCTTGTATTCGAGACTAAGAGAGGATCTCTTGCCTTCTCTTGGCTTCGATGTGCCTGCGCCAAGTGAGTCTTTTGTCGAGGTGTACTCCTAGATACGTCACGTCGTTCACTTGCGGGAGTGCGGAATTGTTTGATATGAGCGGTGGGCAATTTTGCCTGTTTAAGGTAATCGTAACATGCTTGCATTTTTGCACTTTTATTCGCCAGGCAGATATCCATTTTTCCACTACGATTAGATGAAGTTATTATTCGCCTGCTTGTTGGGATGTCTGCTGTGTAGAGGACATTTAGCGTTGGCCCAAGTATGCTGGCTTAGGGGACTCCATCTCCAATCGTGTACTCTTCAGAAATAGCAAAATTACATCTCACTGCGAATTTCCTGTCCTAAAGGTTAGACTCCAATAGTTTGTGTGTATTAATAGGAAGCGTAGCTCTGATCTTATGCGTTAGACCTTCTTAGCAAACTCTATCGTATGTTTGAGATATATCTAAAAATATGCGCTTCGAATTTTAGAAGTTATGCGATTGACTTGCTCAAATTGATGTAATGGGTTTTTAGAAACGGATTTATCCGAGTCAGCACACATTTTTCGAACAGTTTTGATATACTATAAATGATAATAAGCTTATAGGTCTGTATGACGAGAGAATTGTGTGATCTTTGCCTGGCTTCGGTATCATTATTTTAGTTGACTTTTTCCATCTCTCTGGGAAGTGACTCAGCTTGATAATGGCAGTGAAGAACTGGGTGATAGTACAAAGTGCACAATATGGGAGCTCAATAATCATTTTTGGCGTTATTTGGTCCAATCCATGTGATTTTTTTTGGGTTCAAATGATTTTTGATGATATCATCGATTTAGTTTGGGCTAAACTTCATTGGCTAATGTTGAAGCTGAGAGTCATTTGTTACATTAGGTTTTGTAAATGCATTTGTGGCAGGATTTGGCTGGAATACATTTTCAAGGTGTTCTCCAACATTTCTGGCTCTGACTTCATTGCTGCGGGCCCAGGCGCCTTCTGGGTTTCTTATTGGCGCCACGGTTTCTGCCGGAGAGCATAGAGTTGGATGGGCAGTCCACAGCAGTGTTTAAAAAACTGCAGAGGAAGTAGTAGAAGTCGCAATATTTCTGCTTTTCACTGCTTCGACTGCGAGCGACTTCCTAAAATGAACAGTTGCTTCTGCTTCTGCTTCTGAAAAAAACAGAAGTCGCAGTCGAAGCATAAGTAAAAATCAAACAGCAACGAAAATCAAAAATCAGCAACAGTCGCCGTTTTCGTTGTTTTGCTTTCTGCTTTGCTGTTGCTTTTGATCGTAGCCATAAGTCGACGCTGCAGCAAGCGTAGAGAATGTTGGTTCAATCGACACCTGTTATAAAATAAGTAAATAAATAAGTAAACTTCAAATAATTATGCCATTTCCATTTACCTGAGTTGGCGGTACGGCATAACAAACATTGCTAATTGCGTATAACTCCTGGTCGGTATACTGCTTACCTTTCCAATACGATAGCACGTTTATGTCAATTCTTTGATAAGCAAGTAGAGTTTCAATTTTTTAATATACGTCCATTGTACTGTTCATTTCCAATTGAACGCTAGGCGATAAATATGCTTCCAACATTTCGTCTTCCTCATGATAAAAGAAGTTGTCAATTTGATTAAAGCTGGAACTCGGTGTTGAACACATATTGCCAGTAGGGATAAGACTACATAGTCTGTCCCAAATGGATTTCTAATCATTTATTGCGTCATTTTTTTGTTGTGATGACAATATACGTTGAAAAAGGGGATCCAAAAACAAGCAAGCAACTACGAATTTTTTATTTAACAATGTTTGTGTTCGTATTTCTATAGAATTTAATACCCTTACTATTTCTTCTGTAGATATTTTAAGATTAAACCATAACAGTAAAAATTACTATAATGTAATTGCTCCTCTTGAAATTTTGTTATTGTTTTTTGCAAGGGATTGAAAACATTGCAATACGTATCAATAAAATCCCAAAGCGAGGACTCTAGATCAAAATTCTCTTCATCCGATTTGTTTTTTATTGATTTAATTTTGATTTAAAAATCTTTAGCTTCTAACAAGTTGTTTAACATTGTGTAAGTAGATCCCATCTAGTTGGACAATCAAGTTGTGGCATTCGCGATATCCATTGGTTGTTTTTCTTATGTATTTTGTCATATTTCTTCAATTGAGTAAGTACTTTAATATGTCCAATGATTTACTCACATCAAGAGCAACCTACTGTGCTGTATGTGCAACACAACGACAAACTGGAATATTTCCTATTAATACATAGGGCACTCTTTCTATTAACTCAATCTTTGGAAATATTCGTCGCTGTTACACTTTTCGTCGTCTTTTTAATTTTTTTTTGTTCGAAAACAAATGATAAAATACTTGTTATTTTAAGCATATTTGCACCGTTGTCAAAAGTTATGGAGACGATTTGATTTAAATTAATCAGGCCTGTGTAAGGGAGAAACACAGACAGTTTAATTGTAGTTTTTAGTATTTTTATTGTTTTTTTATTTCACAAATTAAGATGATTCTTATTAAGTATGTATTCTCACACGACGCTTCTCTCTTAATGAATTTTTTACAAGTCCCGCTTCTTCTACTTCTGTCTATATTTTTAGTATTACCAGACAGTCGTTTTTACATGCTTGTCTGGTGTTGCCAGATTGTTGGTTTTAAGTTGTATTTCTATTCTATTTCTTCTTATACATAAATAATTATAATAACACTATTTACATACTTCTTACAATTCGGCCATCCTGACAATTAATCGACTCGATTACTTATCATGCATAAGAACTTAAATATCCTGGTTTTTTAATATTTCTTGTTATATAATGTTCTTTAGCTCTCCTTTTTGTTTTGCAATTATTATTTTCTCTTTTGGTATCTAAACTTTTAGTATCTTCGTCATTATCTGAATTTTCATCTCCTTCACTATCTGTACTTTCATTATTTATTTCAATATCTGATTTGTGACGTACTTCTTTTTCCGAACTATCACTATCGTTTCCATTGCCTGACTTATCACTTACTGCTTCATTGCCTGATTTTTCACTTACTTCTTCATTTCCTGAATTATCACTATCTTTTTCACTGCCTGACTTTTCACTTACTTCTTCAATGTTTGACATTTCACTTACTTCTTCATTGTCTGACTTTTCAGTTACTTCTTTATTGTTTTCTTCTCTATCTGAACTTGTATTTTCCTCCTCTGACTTTGACATTTCTTCATTATTCATCCAGGGTTTCATATTTGCTTCTTCCCATATTTCTTTGTATGGTATCTTCGCTAGTTGAAATCCTTCGACATCTGATATAGCATACCTATTGTTTGATAATATCTTGTCAACTTTATACGGGCCTTTATATTTTGGTATTACTTTTTTACATGCTCCTGGTATACTCACAAAATTCTTTAAAACTACATATTCTCCCTCTTTATAATTTCTTTGAATTCTTCTTTTGTTTTTATGTTGTTCATTGTATTTATGATTTTTTTGATATTTTTCCTCGCCACTGTTCTTATTTCGCTGAGACTTCTTTCTTGTCTTATTTCATTTAAATGTTCTCTTAAATTATCAATATTTACCCCTCTTTGTCTTACTCCGAATAAAACTTCACTTGGTGTTATCCCTGTGCTTCTATGAATGGTATTATTTAAGGCAAATTCTATTTCCGGTAACACGCTGTCTAATGACCTTTTTGTTTCTGCACTTGTTAATTTTGCTAACATTGGTCCTAAGCATCTGTTCACTCTTAAACCTGTCCATTCGCTTGTGGCGATCCTGTTGCTACTCTTAAATGTTTTACATTGTTTGTTTCTAAAAATTCTTCAAAATATTTTGATGTAAATGCACTTCCACGGTCAGATATTATTAGTTTTGGTCTACTGTGTGTATTAAAATAACAAGACAGGCATTTCATTGAACTTTTGGAGTCTGTTGATTTTGTTTCATATAATTTTACGAACTTTGAAAATCCATCTACAACTAGTAATACGTGCTTTTTCTGTCCTTGTTGCAGAGTTATTAGGCCAAAATGGTCAATATGTATCATTTCAAATGGTTTGTCTCCTTTAGGTATACAGTGTAACAATCCTTCATGTTTTCCACATTTTGACGAGTATGTTATACATTTTAAACAATTTCTTATATGCGTTTTATTTTTTCAGTTAATTTAGGAAACCAATATGATTTTGTAATTGCATCGTAAACTTTTTCATAGCCTCTGTGTCCCATATCATCGTGATATAATCTTAAAATATTTCTTTCCATATTTCTGGGTACGTAGAATAATATTCTGTCTTTGTGCTTTCTGTAAATTAATCCATTTCTCATTTCATACAAATTGCTTTCTTCTTCTTCCAGCTGCATTCGTATCTCAGATATTACTT
>JAWNNL010000086.1:0-51874 GCA_035045005.1 Liodrosophila aerea
GGAATGAATCTATATTCATCATTGTCTGGCATACCAAAATCGGCAGCAATAACAGCAAAAGCGGCAACCCGCAGTTGCCACCGAAAAGAGAGACAAGAATGTGACGTAAACTTAGGAGAAAGAGAAAAACCAAAGCACTGCAAGTTTACAAAGTATCGAAACTGGAGAGTAAGTCTTCACATACAAAATGGAAAACATGCACATACATATGGTACAAATAAATATAGGAGCGAGAGTGAGTGTGCGTGTGAGTGTGTGGGTTAGCGCGAGGGAGACTTCTCCACTTCTCGAGTGCGTATTAATAAAAGAAAGTGCAATGAATTCCCAAATATGTTAAATTGTCTACCAAACAAAGAAACGATTTGAAGGGGAGAGAATCAGAGAGCGGTAGTCGGTATTGGGCGAGAGGGGAAAGCATGAACATGTGTGCAACAGATATGCGAATGGAAATCTTTTTGGGGGGAGACACGAATTGTTGCTGTTGTTGCTATTGGGGGTGTTGCGGCTGCTGGATCCGCATCAGTATGGGCCAGTCGCGTCTTCAACAATGCCCGTAATTGGAAATTGAAGTGGAGGCACTAAATTTTACAGTCCTCAATGACACAGGGTACAGGATGGGACCATAGAGCGAGACATGCAGAGAGGGTATCACATCGAGGTCTGAGAGAGGGGCAGTCGCAGGCCACGAGTCTATTTGAGCTATGCATGCAGAAAGTAAATAGAGGGTGCACTGTACACAAAATAGAGCCCAAGCGAAGAGTAAACTGCAATGATCTCTACTCCCATAGAGCCCAATGCAAATGCCATACAACTGAACAACTATAAAATCGAGCAGATGGCTCTAGTTTCTAGTAACTTGCCACTGGTTGCCTACTAGACACTTCAGACAAACAACCATCGAGTATATTGTTTATGATAAATAACGAAATATTAAAAACAGTCTCTTATATGTAAAACTGAGTAAATTAATGTGTAAATCAGGTTACAAGTCCATAATTTAATTGATTTTGTTTTCTTGAATTTCTGATAAAACATAAAGTTGACTTTTAAGAAACTCCTACCTTTAACTTTTAAAACTTATAATCTATAATCTCTAAATTAAATCTAAGTTAATATAAATACATATACATATGTATTTAAATAAATTAATATAAATACATATAAATATACATATGCATAGATAGATAGACACACTTACAAAATTATTAATATATTTTTAATAACGTACATCAGCGACTTTCATTTGCCTCAATAGAATAGACCCGGAAAGCTACAGTCGTACGCTGCCGACAGTTGGAGTCTCTTTACTTCTTTGCCTCGGGCGTCAATAACGGGAGCAGCATAACATACATACACATGTTCGTGCCTACACACATCCCTAAATACATTCATATATACGCGTAATCCCACACACTAACGAATACTCACATATATATATACCTAATCACAAATCATATACCAGCATACCACTGCACACTGCATCTGCTTCCCTTCGCCTACTCTCTAAGTAGTATTTAGTCCGAAAAGATTATCTGATATCTCCTGTGCTTATTATCCGATAGAGCTGGAAGTCGCACAAATCATGCTATGCATCAGGACGACAAGCTGAGTTAATATAGCCCTGTCTGACTGTGTTAGGTTCATGTGTTGTCCAACAGATCAAGTTATTTCTGATATTCGATATCGCCTGCTCTCTCCCTGGTACAGCTGCCGATCTTGCAAGAATATAGCTTTTCATGCTTAGAATGTTTGGTGCAATTTGTAGCTCAATCTGATAATAATCATCGGGAACATTAGGTTATCAATTTTCTATACTATGCACATGAAGCGGGAGAGGAGGAGCCGAAGCGTCGATGTGTTCACTGTGTATGCTTGAGGGTTTGCGATGTCGGGTTTGTATGTATGTGTGAGTATTGTAGTGAACGCATGTATTCATTTGTAAATACATATTTATTTATGTAAATGTAGAGGTAAATTTTCTTTTGTAAGTAAATGTAGAGGTAAATGCTACTGCTATCGACGCCCGAGCTTAAGTAATATACAGGGTCTCCTTCTGTAGGTTGCGGTAAACTGTAGCTTTCCCGCTTTTTACTAAGTCCATTATTGAGTATTTTGAGGATTATTTTGGATTAAATATTATTTGATTTGAACCCTTTTCGTATTCCATGTAGCTATTGCTATCATAATTTGGCGGTTTGTTTTTCGTAAATTTAATTTGAGAGCCTGGAGGTTTGGTATATGTATTTCTCTTATTATCCATCGGGCAGCTCAAGGTCATGAATCGGATGTCGAGTGCATAAATATGCATAGTTAAAAGTATTATTATAAGTATGCTTATCTTGAATCCCACCCCAGCACTCACGTTCACGCCTACTAGCATGAGTGTAAGTAGATGTATGTGAATGCGAGTGTGAATGTGAGTGCATGTGTGTGTAGCATAAGTGGATGGCATATTCAAAAATAGTTCATTGCTCTGCTTAGAGAGCGACTTGGCGAGACATTTACATGGCGTAGGGGCAGTGGCTGAGACGAAATTGAGACACACTCTCACACACGAAGACTGGCGTACACTCACACACTCGCACACAAACTCACGCACTCACACGTCTCACTGACTGCAGTTCATAAATCTTGGCCCTTTGTGCTTGGCTCTGCTTCGACATTGAGTTTGTTCGAGTTGTTGTTGCTCTTGTTGTTGTTATTGCTGTGGTGTTGTTGTACATTGTTTCACTTGGCGCGCAAGTAACAGGCTTTTATCTACAATTTTATTATGACTATTTTAATATTAAACTAATGAATGCGTCGCGGCCACGCCGACTGTGACTGAACTTCCCCCAACACCGAGTCGAACTCCAACTGCAAACTTAACCCCCATCCCTGGTCTCCGCTTTAGTCACTTGATATGCACTGGAAGTTCGCGCCCTACAACTTACCATGTTTATAAGCTGTTGACGACCCTTTCGAAATTACAGACCATTGCTAATTTATGCGCCTTTCGTATGATTTTCTCTTGTTCTTCTTCCTTTTTGCCTGCACATTTTTCGGTTTGGTCGATCCTTGGCTATAATGCCCTACACTTAGCCGAAGGCATACTAATTGTGAGAGACCACATGAAACGTGCTGCCAGTGGGCGTGACAGTTGGCTTCATGTTGATGATTGACATGAATATCATTTGTAAGAGTATCATTTACTAGTAGTTTAATCTATTATTTACAGTTTGAATACATAATTACTATTATACTAGAGTACAGGGTACCTTACGGTCGATCATTGCCATATTTACTTGTGTGTGAGTGTGTGTAATGTGGCTGCATAATTATTCTTGTTTGCATTTTAATAAAACAATTAAAACGTGCAAAATGCTATTAAGAAATTTGTGTTCTGCGCCAAAAGAGCTGTTAGGCTAGACTATGGGAATGGGTGTAGAAGTTGTGAAAAAATGTGCAGGTGAGTAGTTTGCAGTATTTGGGTTAGGACTGGGAGAGAGTTGAGGGGCATCTCCCCGCAGCTGTTGTCGCTGCCAGTTTTGTCTGCAGTCGCTTAAAAATTACTCCCCGACAACGTCAAATCTTGTGCTTGACTTTCAGGCTGTCAGTTGTTAACCCAGGCCATAGGCTCCCCTCTCTCCTGGTGATGGTCATGGTGATGGTGATTGTGGTGGTTTCTTTTCTTGCTCCAGTGAATATTTCTTACATTGAGTTCGGCTTTGACTTTGTCTTAGAGTTGGGCATTGCTTTTTACCTGTCCATCGTGTGGAAATCATGTGAAAACATGTGCCTGTCAGTCGGAGAGGGAAAGATAGAGAGATCGAGTGAGAGACAGACTGGCTTGGCTGTCTGTCAGTCAGACATTCATTTAGCCAAGTTTCAGCTGTAACAACAGCAACAACAATGGGAGCAACAAATTAAAGTAATTTCCTACCGCAACGTTTTCAACTATTTTTTCTCTCCTTATTTCAATTTTTTTTTTTTGCATTTCTACAAATGTTTTGTCGACATTTCGCTTAATTTTTTTTTTCTTTTCTTAGCGTTAATTGCGACTTTTCATATGCCAAGTGCATTGTACGGTATTTCAACCCGAATCTAAGTCAGATTTCAATCCAAAATCACCGTCTTTCGGCCGTAGACAACAGATGTGCTTGTGTCGCTTTGTTTGCTTTTATTTATCTGTTTTCTGTTTTCTTTTTTCAGCATTTGTTTTAATTAGCCTTGCTGCGAATTCATTTGACACGCAAAACGCGGCATCTTTGCAGCAAGTTGAGGCCATTTGGTGGCGTCATCTTGGCTTTACTCTGGAGCTGCTGCAGCTGCTCGGCTTCGAGCAAATGGTGTCAGAGCCTCATGAGCCGTTGGCAGCTAATAAAGCGGCAAGTATCTCATAGATACATTTGCTCATAAGCATCAATAATGCGCTCTAATGGAAATTGCTGTGTTTGTCAACATTTTTTTGTTTATTTCTTTTTTGTTATGCGTCAGCCTTAGGCCCTGGCTACAAGGGAGCTGAGGGGTGTGGCAAGGCAGGCAATGCCGGTTGACTGACATTTATCGCTGGCTTGGGCCACCGCCAGTGTTGCAATAGCATGGCTGGTCGCTGGTGTCAGCGGCAGCAGCAGCGGCGTTCAACGTTTTGGAAAATTTAGCACAAGGTTGCAGCAACAACAGCAAAATGAGCAATTGTGCCAACAACAACAACAACAACAGCAATAGCAACAACAATCAATGTGGCTAAGCTGCAACACCAATAGCTGAAGTTGCTGTTGCATTCAAATTGCTGCATCTAGTTGTTGTTGCTGTCATTGCCCAAAATTGAAAATAAATAAATACTTAATTATGTTGTTTGGCCACACCGCTTTTGGCTATCCAAAGAACTGGCTAAGCCTGTGACAAAGGCAGCAACAATGTACATACGCCATGCTGAACAACTGTTCAGAGCATCATTCTATGTCTGAATTGGATTTTAATGTCATCAGCTTACATTAAACAATATAGCTCACAATTTTGCATGAGTAATTCCATAATTCCACTTGAGCTCATTGTTATTGCAACAGCAGCAACATCAATCGCTAGCCTCAATTTGATTCCCCAGATCTGTCTAGATACAGTCAGCAGCAAATCAATGCAAAGCACTTTGCCACGCTGACTAAGCAAATTGATAATTAGCCAACAAATCGGATACGATCTGTATGCCTGATCGTATCAGGCGTAATACTTAAGCAAAGCCGTGGTGAAAACAACTTAAAACGGTATGCCAGATATCAGTTAGGTAAAGAATTGAAGTTGCAAAAATGAAATTCTCGTTTTGTGCATATAGGTGCGATCATTAATATAATAATTTCATTTTCAACATTAATATAACAATTTCAATTCAAATTTGACTTATTACAGAGGTTCAAAATGTAATTTATTGAAAATGTATTTCCTAACACTGCAAGTATTGCTGCTTATACATAAAAAGATTAGATTCTTTCAAATATATCGTACTTACTTTTTATTTTTAAATATTTAAATTTAAATCGATCCTTTTAACTATTTAATATTTAAGCTATCGATCATATTGATATAAATGTAAATACAAGTCTAGAGTTAATTAAAAGAATAAAAAAAAATAAAAATTAAAAATACCATCATTAGCAGTAGATATAACGAAAACCCCAGAACCCTATACCATCAGACCAAAATTAATGATTAGATAGGTTGGCAGAGTCGTATTGACCGAGCACCTCAAGACCATAAAATAGCGATCATGCCAGGTGTGACTGTGCTCTGACAAGACATATAGGAAATGGTAATTGAAAAGCAATCCATTTTCTATACGTCTTATCCACCGATTTAATGTAAGAGTTAAGTGTCAAACCAAGATTGTTAATTGGAGAGTGCTTAACTTCCCTTTGTAAATGATCATGTATTTAGTGTATTGATTGGGTTCAGACAGGGGTCTTATTCAATAAACTATTTTTTAGACCCCTGTACTTTAAAAAAGTTCAAAAGGGTCTATTTAGTGTGTGCAAATGACATTGAAGAATAAACCTGACCTGCCTATGAATTAAAAAAAAAAAACAAGAATTGAGTCGTTAGTTTTTATAGTTTGCGATATCTCGGTGTGCATACGGAAAGATAGACAGACAGATGGAAATGATCATATCGACTCAGCTCGTCATCCTGATCAAGAATATACTTTGTGTGGTCTGCCACACGTCCTTCTGTCACTGTTACATCGGATAATAAACACCGGAGATATTGGACAATTAATTTGCTGTACTGGGTATTCTGGAGGGGGGAAGTCACAGTGTACGCGACCACTAGGGCGTATGCGTGATTTTTGATTGTAAGTATGAATTCCTGTATGATTATTGGTTGTTGTTTGTATTTGTGCGTATATTTTTATGCATAGTGAATGTGTGTATGTATACACATATATATATATATATGTATGTGTATGTGTATGTGAGTATGTACATATGTACATATATGCTGCTGCTATTATCGACGCCCAGGGCAAATCAAAGTACAGGGTCGCCTACTTTCGGTTGCGTCCAGCTGTAGCTTTGCCTACTTTTTAAATATTATTCAAGGCAAAACAGTGCCCATATACCATGACTATTTCGATCTGATAGACTATTCACACATATATGTTTTTAAGCTGAACTCCAATTCAGAGTCAGACAGCCTTTTCGGCACAATTTCCTGCTGACTCTTAGCTCAGTTTTACAGACCTATGTGCCAGCCAGAATAAGTTGTTGCAAGAACTAAATCAGCACTTGCTGGCAGTTATGAAACGATGCGCCAGTAGCACATATAGTAAATAGTCAGTGTAGTTGGTAGCAATGCAGACAGTTTGAGTTGCAGTAACTCCACCTACACTAGTATGCAATACAAGGCAGTTGATGGTGGTGCGGGTGGCAAGTTAAAGTACTCACACTACTGAATAAAAAAGAAAAACACCAACAAAATGAAACGAAAAATTCAACGAGATGCGACGATGGCGTCGAAGCTGAAGCTGAAGCCAACGACCGCAAACTTGCAGCGACAACAACAACAAGGCACCTCCTCCCACCTCCTGCACACCCTCCTTAACAGTGCGCTCCAAAAATGCAGCAGCCAAGCAAACCACTCGACTCGATGCGCAGCGCCACCCCCGGGTGCCTTGCCTCGGCTACAGCCACGAACCGGAAGTAAAAACACAAATACGAAGGTTGCTTGGCTGCTGCTGTTGTTGTTGTAGCCACTGTTATTGTTGGTGTTGTTGGTGGTGATGGTGGGGGAACTGATGTTGCTGCTGCCGTTGCCGTTGCTGCATCTGCATCTGCGGCGCTCACAGCAGCAGGAAAACAGCAGCAAGTGCAAGTCGATTTGCAAGCTGCTCTCTCTCTTTGCATTCTCGACCAAAAGCTGGGTAGGTGGCAGGTTCTTGTTGCCAGTCTGCCTTTCGACAGATGTTGCTTGTTGTCATTGGTGCAATCAAAATTAAGCTTCCTAACTTGAAGCCTGACTCGGTTTCTGCACGGCGGGAGGGACCCAATACAGCGCAGCTTTAGGATATGCTCAAGTTTTTCAATACTATTTTGAGCATTGCAAATTTTTTCGCTTGGCCACCGAAATAATTCCAATCTAAATGTAGCGCAGTCACAGCGAGAGCCCAGAATACTATATATATAAATATATATTTCCAGCGCCTCCCAATGAACCGACATCCGTTCAGCACATGAAATTCGCTATGCGTTCGTTCGCTTCTGTACGCCTGTTCGAATTTTAAGCTATTTTTATTGAAAATGAGCGATATTCTCAGTGCCCCAAAACGCGACACAAAGCCGCTGAGAGCGAGTGCAAGTGACAACAACATTGAGAGAAAGAGCAAGAGTAAGACACGCATATTCAGAGACAGTGAGAAGAGAGAGAGAGAGAGAGTACAGTAGCAAACGCAGAATGAGCAAAGTTTCAGAGCCAGATAAAGAGAGTGAAAAAGTATGAGAGTTCGCTGTGTGTGTGCAATGTAAAACTGTGTTAAGTGTAAAATGTGAGTGTGAGTCTGTGTGTGTGTGTGTGCGTGGGTGAGTACGTGTATGAGTGTGTGTGGACTGGGCAGTGGCTCTACTCCATTTGGGGCTGCGTTTGATGCACAGCCAGGCAGCAATGATGACTCCATTGTCAACACCCTCCTCCCACTCGCGTTGCATCCAATTCCATGCTCAACAGTCAGCACCACAACTGTGAAAAAGCATCGCCACGAAAATCTGATACTCTTTATAGAGTACTTCAAATTTGACCTTAAGAAGAGAAACAGTTGGTATATATATATTTACATATGTACATATTTACAATTAATTCATCATTTATTACTAATGATAATTACAAAATAAAGAGCTTAAAGTCTAGTGTCAGTTTAATGAATTTTCTTTTATTGGTATACCAGTTACTTTGAAAAGGTACAAAAGGGTCTATTAAGTGTGTACAACTGAGAAATGAGTCGAGTATCGCCTCCCCCTGCAAATCGCGTAAATGTTCTTTTATCTGGCAGATCGACCACAATTTTAGAGTCACTGACTTCCAATTTTGCATGAATAAATCGTTTAATGTATAGGATATCTGGTGTCATTTGCAGCCCAATCGGATAATAATGACCTGAGATTGGATAGCACTCAGAACTAGGCATAGGAAAATTATTTCGATTTATGATTTTGATTATTTTTAAGTATTATTATGAAATTAATTTCATTTGTTAACAGTTAGTTTAAAATTAGTGTCAATTATTACATTATAAAAGATAATAAATATTACATAAATAGCTTAGAAGTAACTGTATATCTACTTTCCATAAAATATTATCATGGAAGTGTCAAAAATTTTATAAATAATGTCTTTAGTTATAATAGAAACCATAAAGTTAGTATCAATCGTAATATTTAGGGTGACTTACAGGATAAGTCCTCAGAAGAGCCTAAATTTATTTTCTGCTGTTTTTAATAAAAACATTATATGGGCTTTCCACAGAAATGTCAACTAGAGGCAAAAAATTGTTTGTTTTTGTTTTTTTTTTTTTAATTAAAGATATTTCGTTAAGTTTATGTTATTTCTTGTAACAAAACTATATTGAATATATAAAAAAAAAAACATTTATAATGCAACTTATGCGTGTTTAATTACATATGTAAAAGTAAAAGAAAAAAACATAATAAACAAAAATTACAAAATTACAAAAAAAAAACAAAAATATAAATTTAAAAAACCTAAAATTAAAAAAACATACTCTTTTTATTTATATTTATATATGTAGTTTTAATTATATCCCGTGCCATAACTATAATTATCATTTAAATAAACAAATGTTTGATATCATTAAAATCATTAAAATCTCCCGTCTAAGTATTCGAGTCCCACTAAAAGTATTTGTAAACCCGTTTTCTTTTGTATGTCTGTAAGTATGTACATGTGTGCGTCTATTTAAAAGTTGTCAACGTGATGACAATTCCAGCACGTCATATACATATCATATTCAAGAGTATAACAAGCACATTTTGCGATTCATTCTCGCACAAAGTGCAATCAAGACTGCATACTCTCTGGCTTCCAGTGCTTCCGCATTCCCATCTCCCTATCACCCTGTCTCTCTGTCTCCGTTACCATTCAGTAAAAGCTCTTCTTTGTGTGAGTGTCTCTCAGTCTCTACTCTGTTCCGCTCAGTGCAGCTCTTCATCGGTGATTTCTTTTATTTTGTCATATTTTTGTATATGCAAACTAAACAGAACTGCGCTTATTACGACCCGTTGACGACGAGCCCATTAGAAACGAGCTTAAACAGATTGGTGAGAGTCATAGAGCATGCCGGGAGCGAGCAAGCGGCGGGCCACCAAGTGTCGTGGTTATACATATGTAGTTATGCCTTTGACTGTGACTACTACTCATATCGTATGAGATGGCTCTTTACTCCGCCTGCATCTCGCCTCATTTCGATTCATTCGCAGCTTGTCGTTCGCGATTCTCATTCTCATTCTGATTTTGATTCTTGGTTGCAGTGTGGACTTTGTGTTCTCGCTCCTTGTTGCTGCTTGAGTGCATGCTTTCCACGCCATGCCTTAGCTCCTCCATTTCCAGTTTTTCGCTGTGCCTCTTTGTGGCTGTCCGTTGCCTGTTGTCTGTTGTCCGCTGTCTGTTGTCTTCTGTCGGTTCGCTGTCGGTTTTCGCACATTTCGCCCATTGTGTATATTTGGCAAGTTGTGCACACACTCAGTCCCGTCAACGAGTCGGACTCGCTGTTGCTGCGTTCCCTGCTGCTGCTGCCCGGCCGTGGCATCGACCACAAATCCGAGACAGTGACAGCGACGGCTACAGCGACAGCGGCATAGACAGAGAACGATACCGGCGCCGAGACCGAGACCGAGACCGAGACCGTATCCGAGTCCGAGCAGCTGCTCTGCCGCTCTTCTCTGCTCTGAGTGGAGTGCTCTCTGCTCGTTGCTGTGCGCCTGTTCCGAAACGACTCAAACTGAGAGAGAGATAAAAGCATCTTGTGCTAGATGATGCTTCTGTGTTGATAAGGCCCAGGCCCCACTACATTTTAGTTCTCTGTCTCAGACTTGGCATAGGGTATGCGTACGTGTGCGTGTTCGTCTGTGTGTGTGTGTGCATATCTGTGACTTTTGCGTGAAAATTGAGCACAATTTCTAGATGCACACACAAGTGTTGTTGCTCGTCAAGTACAAGTATATTACAGTCCACATCGAATCACATACTCACTCGCCTCGCACACACAGTTACATTTGGCTGGGTTGAGGTTAACTTCGGTTCTCTCCGCTGTTTGTTTGAGTGAGTTATGAAGTTGCAATCGTTGCGTGGGCGACTTGAACCCAGCTCCAGTTGTCAGTTCCCTGGTCTCTTTAAGCATCGATTTATTATTGTACTTAAGTCTGGCCACGCACATGCATAGAGAAAGGCAGCATGAATGAGAGATGAGGAGGGAGAATGAGGCAGAGCAACTGGGTCGGCATCATGGAAATGCAATCCGTGAAGAGTTAAGAGTTTCTTCTATCATCTATTGGGGCGTGGAAAAATGCGTTTACCGTTAGACCATGGACATAAAAACCCAAATACGAATAGCTGTGATAGACGGTAGCTTTTGAAATGCTTTTCATACTAGCTGTAAATGCTACTGCCACACACAATGATAGTAAAGATACAGATACATTTACAAGCTCATATGCAAATGCATTCTTGTGCCATCATCAGTCCCTCAATTTGCATGATGAGCTGCAACGTGACGTTGTGCTTGTTTTTATCTCCTAATGCAGGTCAATGCAACTGCTAAACTCTCAGTGTATGCACTGAAAAAAATGTTGGACAATAAATAGTTAAATTCCAAAGAGTGTGTATATATTTTTGCACTTTCACAATGCGATTTTCCAATTTTACACATAAGTAGACTATGCAGGTGCAAAAAGGGCTATTAAGTTTTTGCATTTGACATTTACAATATGTGTAACAGGCAGAAGGAAGCATTATGGATATATTGCAGCCCAATCCGATATTAAACGCCTACAAAAAAAGGAGGCAAGAGGAAGGAGCAGTCGAAGTGGGCTTTTCTTATGTGATTTACACCAGAAAATGTAAACAAAGTTAGGCAAGGCAGGCGTAAAGCAGCATTCGGATATTGTTTGTTCTGCGTTTGCGGGTATGTATTTTGTACATATTCATTTTATTTTATCTAACATTTTTGAGCTATAGTTATCATTAGTAAAATAGAATTAAAATTAAAAAAAACTTATTTTTGAAATTAAGTAATAATAATAATGATGGAGAGTAGTCGACCCTCTCGTTATGACCGCTAAGCATTGCTTCAAGGGAAAAGATTTCTCTCCTAAGCGTCGGAATCTAACCTAGTTACCTGACCAAGCCTGCCCGTACTTCGTTGCAAGCCGAGTCTAGTCATCGAATCTGCCATAACTAAATGTTATGTGGTGTCCGTTCTCCACGATATTATCTCCACACCAGGCGCAGTGCTGGAACTGGTCATCTGCAAATCTAGGTACTGTCTGAAGCAGCCATGGACCCTGAGTAACTGCGTCAGATAGAATTTTAACGCGCCGTGATAGGTACCAGATCCGTAATTGACCAAAGTTGCGTCGTCGGAGACTGTACTGAACGCGCAACATACACATAGTGCGCAGATCCGGTAACCTGATGAGATTCCTTACGCGTAGGATTTTGTGCTCATGGCCACTGGCCACATAGTTGCCACATATAGAAACACAGAGCAGACTAAGCTGGACAGTACTAGTCGTCTTTCCTGCTTCGGTCCTCTGACATTCGGCGTGATCCTGGCCATACCACCGATTATGATGTGAGCAGTTTCCACATGATTCCAGCTGCTAATGACCACTACTTTGTACTTATGAACCGCCAGTTCCAGCTTCTTGCTCTCCACCCAGGCCCTAATCGTGCAAATAGTGGCACTGCAGGTAAGTTTGACGACAACCAATGCGACATCATCAGCATACCCAATTACCTTAGTTCTAGGAGGCAAAGACAGTCATGCGATTTGATACCATCCTCAATCTGGTATATCAATAGTCTCTCGTTGAAATACCTCTTTATTTTGTCGTATAAATACGCTGGCATCCCAAATGATGCCCTCGAATCCAAAACACAGCCCCAGTCTGCTGTATTAAAAGCAATCTTTATATCTAGGGTGGCTACTATACAGTATTCGTTAAGCTCACCTCTCCAGCTGGATCCCGTAATAGGCATTTGGTAGAAGGAGGGGGGAAGCCACAGGGAAGGCGGCCGCTCGAGCGTATGCATGATTTTGATTGTAGGTATGTATTATGTATATGTGAGTATTGGTTATTATTTGTTTTTGCGCGTATATTTGAATGTATAACTGCATGTGTGTGTATATATATGTGAATGTGTGTATGCATTTGCTGCTGCTATCGACAATTGTTTATTATTAATTAAAATTTTGGTGTTTTTTTTTTTTGCAGTGCACATAACATCGCTTAGCTGTTCTTTGACATATGCCACTAAATTGGTCAATTTGCATGCGCCCCGTACAGATTTCAGATGCTTGGGCACTTTCACTTGCTCTACCTCCAACTGCCACTGCCCCTACAACAGCTACAACAACAACTAGCTTTGCAACTGTTTGTGGCAGGCATATTTGCTCTAGTCATAAATTATGGCTAATTATGCGGCATCTCAGCAAAGATTGGCCTGGCCAAACTCCTGAACATTTTGCAATTTGTCCAGCCACACATCAGCTCATGTGGGTTTTGAGGCAGCTCATAGCCTAAAAGCAGATCTTAGTCGAAGTGGATGTTGAGACTATTACTTGTGTACCGTCCAGGGGCGAAAGGGTGACCATTGTGTGCATTACGAAATATTGCAACTAAATTTCTGCCTACTTTCATTTTCTTTTTTCTTTTTTTTCGTTTATGTTGTTGTTTACTGAGCGACTGTGGACTAGAGCTTATAATTATTACCTGGGCTCGGCTGCATCTCGCATTAGCAACAACTTTCAACAACAAGCGAAAGAAAGTTGATTTTTTGGGCCAACAAGATGGCCAAATATGACTGCTGCTGCTGTTTGTTGTTGTAGGTTTAGTGTTACAGTTAGTGGTGGCTGATTTCAAGGTCATTCGACAGGGCAAACAATAGTAAACTGTACATTGTACAATACATTGTAGTCGTCTGGCATTCGGCATTCCATGAATTTTTGTTCACTCTGTGTTCAAGTTAATTAAAAGGCAAACAAAAACGCAACCTCATACACAAAACCAAAAAGAAAAAACACTGATAAAATACTTTTTATCAGCACAACAACAAAAGTAATTGAAGAGAAAAAAATACAAAATATAAACACTGTCGAGACATTAACCACGATAATTATACAAAACATGTGGTCTGTTTTGTGTTTTCTGCTTTGTTGCTGGCCACAAGACTGGGAACCAAGCAAAAGTTACCTACAATTGATAAGCATTTAGAATAGATATACTTATACATGTATGTATGTATATGTGTAGTATGTTCATACGTACAACTAATATATGGTCACAGTGATTGCACATATTCGGTTCGTAAGCTAAACGTATCTTTAAGATACATTTCGAGAAGCAAGTTCAGTTTTGCTAGCTGATAACTAAACTTCAGCAGAAGTACAGACGCCAAGTTTGCCATTTTAATTTAAAGTCAGAGTCTTATCAGATTAAACTAAGATAAAAAGCCACAAAAAATTGATAACCTTTTGAATAATAAAGTGAACGATCTCTTATGTTTATATTCCAGTCAGAAGCAAAAAAACCACTTATCAATTTCATGTTTATCTTTTTGGCAATAACAAATAAATGTTGGCAATCATTTGCCTAATGGTTATTCACTTTATGTTGAAGCATATTTGCTTTCATATTATGGCGTCTTAAAGAAATACTTACGAGTTGATGTAGAGTGCTGATTAAAGAAGAGCCTGAAATCCTTCGGTTAACCCATCACAATCGTTTCAGGTGCGAAATTTGTGAAAAGAGATATTCTCGTATATCTTTAACTCACTATACTGGATTTCTAAACACCCACCCTTCATTTCTGCTTGCTCTTAATGAAATTGGTATCTATTTTTAAAGATTATTAACAGCTTTTTTATTTCTGTTTTGTATTGCGATATAATTATTTTTAGTTCTAGAAATAATAAACTCAAATCCATCATTAATGTTTTATGCTACATTTCTATGCCCTTTGTCTTCAGCGATGACAAAAATTATAATGGGTTAACAGTGGGATAGACACGCATGCTACCCACTCCCTGCCGCTGGGCCTGGCTGCCCACATAGAAATGCATCCATTCCATTCCAATGCAAGGCAATGCTTCTGTCACCAAAGAACAGCAGCAGCAGCAGTGGCGCATCGAATGCCCCTGGGTAGGGCAATGAGTCTGACTCTGGTTCTGCCTGCATAGCTGTCGGTCTCTGTGACTGTCCATCGGTCTGTCCGTCTGTCCATCTGTCTGTCCGTCTGTGTTGCCGTGGCGCATCATCAACGTACAATCGACGTGTGTGGCACAGGCATTGGAACTGCGACTGGGATTGGATATGACGCTGACACTAAGAGTGAGATCGGGTGCCGGGTATGAAAACGAGAACGACAACGACAACGACACCGACAGCAACGGCAAAGGCAACGGCGCCGACGTTGGAATGTTAGTTATAAAATGGCCACAAAATCATAACGCGGGCGTGGGCTCTATTGCTGTTGACCACTTTCCTGGACCCAAAACCGAACCTGATATTGACGATGGCGATGACGAGTTGTTACCAGCAGGCAACAGACAGAATCTAGTGGCCAGTACCCAGTACCCAGTATACCTCCATATACCTCCAGATTCCCCCTGATTTGCCCTATGTCTGGGGCATCAAAAGGTTGGTGCAGAGTGTGAATTGAAATGTTTTTTACATGTGTTTTGTGTGCTTGGTTCGGTCCACTACAAGAAGCGCTCAAATCGAAATCAAAACTCGTCGTTGCAGTTGTTTTATGAGTTTTAGAAATTCTTTGCGTGTTGATTTGTTTTTCTTGTAGCTCATGCACTCGCCCACAAAAGAAAATAAAAAAATAAAAAAAAAACTTGTTTTGTTCTTTTTCATTTCTGTTTGCCGTTCTTGTTATTATTATTAGTTTTCTATTTCAAAAGCGGCGTTGGTGGCTCGCTTTGAATAATAATGATAAGCCCAGCTCCATCTAACCAACCAAACATCCATCCATCCATCCATCCATCCAACCGAATTGAGTACATATAGTATATACAGACTTTATTTATATACTCATCCATCCATGTGTCGTTCTCTTTTTGATTATTGACTTATTGTGCCATTCATTTTGTGAGTATTATTTCTTTCTTTCTTTTTTTTTTGCTCAAAATCGTCGCCAGGTACACGAGAAATCGTCACGGCCAACAAAAGATACTCTGGGAGCCAAGTGTCTCGACCTATGCAGATACATTTGAAGCGCACGCTTGTCCGTTTTGATGTTGTTGTCATCAATTTAAGAGCAACAACAAATAGCAGCAGCAACAACAACAGCAAGAACCAAACCAGACATTCTTTGAGACTTGGTCGTTTTTCGTTCTCATAATTTGTTTGTCTCGTTCCCCCGCCGGCCACCTCGTTTCCCACAACTCTCAATCCCGTTTCCCAATTTTTTTCTTTCTCGCGACTGTGAGAAAGATTTTATTTCGTTCAAGTGGTTTTTGATTTAACACCATACAACAACAGCATCAACGGCAACAACTGCCGTTCGGCGAGCAATGGAAAATATTTTAATGATGCGTCGTCAATGCAATTCAGAAAGCAAAGAAAAACACAAAAACAATTTCTAACTCGTTTGCTGGCCTTTCTTTCAGACTTTTTGCTTTTTTCTTTTTGATTTTCATACAGCATTCGATTGATTAGCTCTGGGAAAGCCAATAGTCGACAGGAATATGAGAAACATGTAAGTAAGTCACCCTATATACATACGTATATAGTGACATGATCTCCACCGAGTTCCTTGTATTCAATGCCATACATATGTCTGTTAAAGGGGTAGCTCAGTTGAAAGACTAGCAGACTGACAGACCGACAAATCGACAGTCGAAGCGGCAAACCGCTCGACAAGCTGTCAATGGGCTTATGCCATTTAAGTACGAGTATCAATGCGGTAACATCTGTCACGGTTGCTTCCTGGCCACAGCCACCGATGTTGAGCGACCACAAAGGAAACGGGTAGCTTTTATCATTATTTAAAAACGTGCAAAAAAGAGTATAATTACAGTCGAATATAACTTGTAACACTAGGTTCAGCTAGTACATTTTCAAATTAGTTTTACATTTTAATTATTATATTACTAATTAAATTCTACATGTGTAAGGCATCTTTGATATAATATAATTTACACTAATTTCCTTTAAGTGTATTATGTGCAGTGCTCTTATGCAAATATACAATATTATTGCTGCTGTTGCTCTGAACTTTGAACAAAACACCGCCACAGCAAAGAGAGACAGGCTAAAAGAGAGAACAATAAAGAGAAGTCTAAAGAGATCGAGAGAGCGCTCTACTCAGCCAAATGTGACACTAATCGTATGACCTCGAGTGTTGGCTGCATTTTACGGCCACTTTGCACGCTGTTTGTTCATGTCACTCGAAATGTATGTGTGTGTGTGTGTATGCAATCCCACCACAGGCACTCGTACTCAAATGAGTCAAGCCATTCATAAAAATGCCATTCTAATGCCTGCTTTTCTTTGTGGTACCTTTCTTTCTATTCTTTCTTTCTTCTTGTCTCTGTTGATTGGAAGCGCTTAGGAAAATCAACACAAACAAGCAATGGGCTAGAGAATCTACTAGAATCGACTCAACCGACAAGAGGGAAAGGTTGTGTCCAATGCACTCTGGAAATAGACACAAAAAGCGGGCCTAGGAAGCGATCACTGCGCGTAGGTAGCATCGACAACTGGGCCAAACAATGCGAACACTAAACAACAAAGGAACGCGCAAAACAAACTAGAAGAGAGGAGAGAGAAAGACAGTGGGAAAGGGAGAAATTTAGAACGAGTATGATATACAATTTCACCTTTCGCAGTTGCTGTTGCAGCTTGAGAGCATGACGCGTGTCAGGGGCAACCAATTAGCAGAGAGGCCTTTGCCAGTGGTATCTGTGCAGTCTTTTATGTTCTTGATATAGGGGTTGTTGACAACTACAAGCAGCCTACGCGTATATCGAAAAATACACGCAAAGAAATGGTCAATTGAAATTAATATGAGAATATTTTATAAATTTAGTTTCTAAATAATTAAGTACTAATTAAAAAACAAAATATTCAAAATTGGAGAAAACAATATAAATATAAGGGATTAAAATTATAAAAATTGCGATTAACGAAAATTGCGATTAACGAAAAAAATGAATATATGTAGTTTTTTTTTCTATATTATGATTATATTTTATATAAGCTGGGTAATATCTGAAATTAAGTATGCCAGCGTACACAGTAACTCTAATAAGTTTATGCGTAAATGTATTTATTGAATACTTTGCATTTTGTATAATAATAATTTATAATATAAATTTCAAAATTATTCGGACCTGTTCCCATTTTCGAATTCGTTCAATCTATATACTTTTTGAAAAAATGGGGTTCCAATTTTCGATTCACCGTTTTCGATTAGATTCATATTTGGTCCATTTCGTTACAGATTAGCTTCGTGTCTAAGTACAATAAACATTTTCATATCTCGAAAACGATGCATCGAATTTAGAAACCCCGTTTTTTTCAAAAGGTAAATCGATTGAACGAATTCGAAAATGGGAACAAGCCTGATTATTATTACTGACTAGTAATTTTTTTCAGTATACGCATATCCCTAAGCGTAACCATTTGGCTGACGCTGATGAGCCGCAAACTGCGCAGGAAGCTTCTTTCCAATTGACAAGCGTCATTTAGAGGATAATTTTCGGGGCACATGTAGTAGTTGCTCCCCAAAAGAAACAAACAAGAAAAAAAAAACAGAAAAAGGCAACGAACATGGAAGAGACAATACTGCGCAGGCGCAAAGACGCTGCATATAGGCAACGAATATATGCGCAGGACGCACAGAGGATGCAAGAGGGCTGCAGGATTCGCTCCAACAGTTTTTTGTGCCAAGGCTGTAACATCTGCTTATGCGCGTATGTCTGTCTAGCTGTCTGTCTGTGTGTCCTTATGTCCCATTGTATCCGAGCTGTCTCCTGACAGGACATGTGCGTTTTTAGTTATTGAAATTTTTACTTGTTTTGTCCTGGTCGCTCTTGTGCTCTGTGCATTGAGTACTTAATTGCAGATAATATCGACAACAAACGGCAGGCAGCAGGGCACTGGCACTGGCTCAATGGTAATATCAACAGCTGAAGTCGCCGGAAATGCATCTGTGGCCAAAGAATCCCCTTCTGACGGCTTACCACATACAGCTACATTCTGGTCTGTCCTTTTTTTGGGTTCTGTGGAGGTGCGCACGTGTCAATAATTGTTGAGTTGTGGAGCTCTCGAGAATCAGCTATCGTTGCTGTACAACAGGAACTCAAGTGTGTTGGGATCTGTATTGAATATTTTGTATTCACAGTCACACTATAGTTAATATCATACCTACATTTTCCTGGGCTTGATGAATAGCATTATCATATTGCCGATAATCTAATAATAATAAAAACAAAATTCGATAACATCAGTCAATTAACTGCAGAAGCAAATATTTAGTTTTAACTGCTGAAAGTTTCAAAATACTACAGTCGGACTCATCAGTACGATACGCTGTACTTTACCTTGCAGTACTAAAGTACTTTCAGTACTTTATCAGCAGCACAGGTCTCAGCGTTTACGTTCATACACTCACATACCCACAACCCAGCAATATGAAGAACTAAATCAGAAATAGCGAAATGACTCGTTCACGCTAGCCACTACTACTTCTTAATTACTTTCGAAATAGATTAATATATAAAATGAAATTAATTATTTATTCTCCATAAATTAATTTTGTGTCTTGGTAACTCAGGGAGTGGCACATAACAATTGCTCTAATAAAGAGTATTTATAAAACAAATTTTCTGGTGCCGCTGAATACGAACCTGTGCCCATTCGTACTAGTTTATAAGCACAAAAAATATATTTCCTAATAAAAAAACGTAAAGTTTCCACTAGGAGTCTTCGGTCTTCATGGTAGCAGCTCTACAATCTACTGATTGAGCTATAGATTACTAATGTCAATTTGTTCATAAGAATTGTACTTCATATTTGGAGTTAAAAAAAAATAGTGAACACGCTCTAACGGTTAAGTAACCGTCGAAAACTTTAAGTTAGGGTCGTAAATTCAAAACTCAGTTGGAGAAGTAAATTTACAATTAGTTAATATAAATTGATAATTGTGCATGGTAAAAATACAATTTTTTTTTATAAATTTAAGGAATCAAAGATTGAAATGGAATTCTCCAATTAAGTATTATGTATTCACATAAGACAATCTGGGAATACCTCTCTTCTGACGCCGGTGGGAAGAAATTTTAATACGAATGACTTGAATTTCTTTTTTTCGTCAAGCTAAATTCAAATTTTGCAAGTTCAAATATTGCACAACTAAATTCCAATCAGGGGGACACTATAGTAGCTCTTATAATTCGTAAGATCTAGACGCTTTAACAGACGCTCAAGGAAACGATCAAACAGACAGGTGGTCATAGCTATGTATATTGCCGATCTGATTAAGTATACTTTGTGGGTCTGCTAAGCCTTCTTCTGGCTGTTATGGAAATTTTCCAGTTTCATAAACTTATAAGATCTATTTGTAATATATAATCTTAAGTAATGCCGCTTACAAATTTGAAATATAAACAGTTGAAAGTACTTTTCACAGCAAAATATGAAAATACTTAAATACTTTCAATTCTTGTCGAGGAGTTATAATTTAAGTATACCTCTGCTTAATTTAAACTGCTTCTTTTGAGGCCCCTACTGTTGAAGTACTTCTATCTGAAATTCTTAGGCTGGAATGCTGGTGTGCACTGACCGCCCAAACAAATGCAAATTAGTTGCGCACTTGGCCAACAGTTGGTTAGTTTTGAGTACTCGCAATCGTAATCGCACTCATACTGCCACTCATCTCGCTGGCAATTGCAAAGTAACGGCATAAGTTAAGCCAAGCTAACAGCGCGACTGCTAATGTAATTGTGTTTGTAAATGCCATAAAGTTGGCAACACTTGCTGTGCCAACAGCAGCAACAGCAGCAACACGAATGAATTATGTCGGCTGCCCAACAGCAACAGCAACAGCGGCAGCATCAACAGCAGCAGCCTCTTGGCCCCTCTTTAAGCCGCAGCTATGCTGAGCCAACATTTGCAAATGAAGTTCACGAGATGGTCAAGACGATAATGTTGGCGAGCACATTTGCCAAGTCATGAGACGAATATACTGCTGCTTCTGCTGCTGCCCTGACACCGCAGCAATATAAAGCATTTGGAATAGCAACAGCAACAACAACGGCAACAACACAATTCAGTTAGTCCATGAGCGTTACAACGAACGAGTTTTTCGCTGTTGTTGTTGTCCATTTTGTCGCCAGTGCTGCCCTCAAATAGTTGAAAATCAAATCAACAGCACCAGCAGAGACAACAACATCAGCAACACCATTGCTAAACCTTATCCATTGCTCTATGCATGTAAAACTCAATTGAAGCGCAGCGAACACTTCGTAAACGCTTTGCCCCTTCGCTCCATTTATGCTTATTTTTGCCTTTTGCCGTTTGCCTTTTGCCTTTTGTTTGATTTAGTTTAAGCACTCTGCTAGCCGCACACCCCTCTAGCACCAGCATAGCTTTGGCCTGCCCAAGCCAAAACTTACCGCTGCCCTGCACCGCCCTGCCCTGCCCCATCTGCGCTTTATGCATGTGAGTAACGCTGACGCTGACTTGAAGTTTCATGCCCAAAGCTGACTGCAGTTTCCCCCAGCCCATTCACAAACACACACACAAACACACACACACACATGCACACACTCAACTGAATCTGAGGCGCTGCTTGCGTCGCTGCTGTCGCTGACGTCGCCGTCATACAAATATTTAGTAGAGTATGAAGTAGTTCGGGTTCGGTATATAAAATGTGTTGACCTCATTTGACCTCGTTTCAGTTTCTTTTGCTGTTTCTGTTGCTGTTGCTGTAGCTGCTGTTACTACTCTTTTTTCTTTGCTTTTGCAGCACTTATTTTATTTGTGCAAACGTTTTAATGAAATTTCGTTTCATTTTTTTCCCTCTTTTTCTGTATTTCTTTCTCCTCCGCTCTTTGAGTTTTTTCTTTGTGCTCAGCGTCTTCGTTTTCGCTCCCTCAGCTCGGACACATTTGAGCGCGCTGCTGAGTTTTTCAATTAGAAATCATCATAATCGTATCTCTTTGTGGTTCCTCAACCTTTTCAGTTACGGGGGCTGCAGCTGCCGCAGTTCCCTACTGGAGACCCTAGCCCCAGATCCCAGACAGCAGAACAAGTAGTTGCTGCCGTTTTGCTATGGAGCATTCTGGGCTCTGGTTAATCTCTCTGAACTTTTGGCGAGTGTAACTCTTTTTTTTTTAATTTTTTTTATTATTATTTTTGTTGTTATTTTGTAGTTTGTTTACCTCGCTTAATGTTGTTGATGATTACTTTCACCGGACAGCAACAGCAACCAATGTCTGAACACAACAAAACACAGTTAGGACAACAACAGCAACAACAACAGCAGCAGTAGCAGCAAAGCCACTGCTGATGAAGCAACAACTACAAGAAGAAGAAGAAGCAGAAGAAAACGTAGCAGTTGCCTTGCTTATTTGTTGCTGTTGTTGTGGTTGTTGTTGATGATGTTGTTGTTGTTGGCATATGAAATATGTTTGAGTATAATGAGGCCAACCAAGCTGTTGTTGCTGTTGTTGTTGTTGTTAAGTGTGGAATTGACTCTAACTCTGACTGCAATGATTGCAGGTTGCTGCTGTTGCCGCGGGCTCCGTCAGCAACAGCGGCAACAATACTTGCCAGCAACAACAGCAGGCACACAAAATCTTAGCTTGTAATCTGTATCTAAATCAAAATGAAAATTTGATACAATTAGCAATAGCTCAAAAAATATTGTTGGTGTTGTTATTGCAGCAACTGTTGCTGCCAATGCAATCGACAGCCAGAGTCAAATCTTTGTACACAGTTGCATATGTATAGGTAGCAGCAGTTGCTGCTCGTTGAGGAACAATAATAGTCAAATTGTTTATGCATAAAGTCAGAAACCTAAGATGTATTTAATAGATACAAAAGCTGTTAATTTTAATTTCGAGTAAGTAAATTTGTATCAAATAGTGTTGTATTTATATGTATTTATTTCAAATAAATACGTTTATAAATATTTTCATATGATTTAATAGTTTGTTTTCACATAGAAATTTTTTTACTAACCTGAATTTTTCTTATTTCTTGTGAGAAATAGACTTGTATCTAATCGATTGAGGCCCATATAAATTTCACACGGTGAAATGGGAATTTCAATTCAGTATCTTGTGAGTCTAAGAGCTTTAAACTCCGTTGATTTATTGGATACGAGAATAATCTGGAATAGCTAACAGCTGATAAGAGGGCTGATCAAAGCAACTTCTAAGTTCATTAGGTTATCAAGAATTACCTGAAACGTGAAGGTAATCTGCTTCTGCATATTAATTAATTTGGTTTCATAACATTGTTTGTCTATTGTTTGTTTAAAATTAAAGTTTCAATATTATTTTGTTATTGTCGCCTTCATATGCGGCATGCACTTTCTATTTCCTTGGCATGAATTCGCTAAATCGGAGTATATACATAACAAATGCCGTTAGGTAAATGAATTTCAGTGGCAACAACCAACAAAAAAGTTGACATGCATCTCAAATAACGCGTACGACGGTAACAAAAATAAAAAATTAAAAACAATAAAAGAAAAAATAGAAAAAGGGTTACAGCTAGCGACGTCTTTCGTTTTACGTTCACGTCCAAAAATTTCATTGTACCCACGCCGACGTCTGCAAAGCGACAAGCGGAAATGGTAAACATTACCTTTGCCTACAATTGCCACACGGCCAGGAACTAGCAGGGCATTGACGAGGGGAAGGGGTGCGAAGTGCTCAGAAATGGGAACTGAGTGAGACACACAAAAATAACGGTTAGTTATGAAACCGAAGCATCATTCAAAGGTAACCGCCAAAGCCGCCCGCGTTGCTCATGTGAAATGGTAAGATGGTAAGAGAGGCAGAGGGGTAGACTGAAGGAGGGAGGAGACGGACAATGGGGGACCAAGTGACAGCGTTCAACGGGCAATACGAACGCAACTCAACAACTTTCCAATCTACATACAGCAGCAGCACGGGCAACAATTATAACAACAACAGCACTTGTATATAAATTTATTGTGTTGCTAAGTTTTTGGACAACAACAACCACTGCAATAACAGTCGCATGGAAAGGCATGGATTAGTTATAGTCAAAGCCAAAGAAGTGGCAAAGGCACAGAGAATCACCAACTGCTTGAGTTGCCAAAAAACTCTTTCTTTGTTGTCTAGTGTTGTCTAAGCTCTGAACAAACCATTTACTAAATTAGGAGTGAAGCTAATAATATTAATAATAATGTATAAAGAAGAATATTTAATATATTATACTTAAATTAATTACAATTCTATACTCTAAATTATTAGTTTTTTTATAAACATTATTTCTTAATATTGAATTTAAATTGAATTTATGCTGTTAGAAAAATTAGTAATTATGTTTTTTATAATAATTTCCAAGTTTTGAATATAGTATAGCATAGTACCTGTTTAAAATTAGATAGGTTACAAATCACTATTATGTATTTTTCTATATTGTTTTTATTAATCTCTTAAGTATTTTAATGGTAGTATTGTAGTAAATTTGATCGATGCCTGCTGAATGGTTGCTCAGTTTGCAGTGATAAAATGCAGAAAACTGTTGCACATTGAAAAACAATTCAATTGCAAGTGAATGCTGGTTTGGTGCCGGTGAAAATGTAAATGAAAATTGGGAAATGGGAAATGCTATAGCACAAATAGTAGATGCATATGCCAAACCTCCCAAGCCCACTGGCAATGGCAATGCCAGGACAGGGCAGGCCATGCCCAGTCAGGCCATGCCAGACCATGCCATCTGCCATCCTTTCATCCTGGCATGTTAAATGGAAATGCATTTTGTGGCAGGCAGAAGGTGGCGTGAGCAGAGAGACTAACATGGAACATTCAGGATGTTTGAACGGGCAGGAGTTGTGGGCAAAAATAAAACCAAATAGACGGAAAATGGGGAAAAGTGCACAACGACAATGATGATGATGAAGAGGAAGAGGAAGAGGCAGAGTGGGTAAGAGAGTAAGCAGTGAGGTACATATACACATATCCCCGACTATCCCAACGGCGAGTTCATTGCATTTTATGCGAAGCGACGTTGCAGGTAAAATGCAAACAACAACAGCAGCAGCAACATGCAACAACATCAACAATATGGCTGTGCTCTGCACTGAGTTTAGCTTTTGGGACTGGCTAATGCGCCACGCACCCAACAGGCAAGAGTGTTGTGTGAGTGTTGTGGCAGGGGCAGAGGCAGCGGGGGAACACTTGGACCTGCAGTTTGCTTTGTTTTTTGCAATCATTGCATGTCTGCGCATGTGTGTGTGTGTGTGTGTGTCTGCGACCCTTCGCAACCAAAATGCCACAACACAACACAATTTTCTCACTAGAAGCCAGAGCAAGTGGAGCAGGGAGTATAGCATACAGAAGCACCACCCAAAACAAAAGCCAACTCATTGAGTTTTGAGTTTTTAGATCTCTGTAGTGGTGGCTGTGGTGCAGGGAGACACTTGCATTTACAGTTGCAGGAAGTGACAGCTAGTAAGCTCCCCCAGAGGACAGGTGAGGCGAAGGAGGTGGAGCAACAACAACTCCTGGCATTGATCGAGGCAATCGCAATGAGCACCAAGTGGTGACAGTGGCGACAGTGGCTCAGGCCAAGGACATTACTAGCTGAGCCTAGAAACACTACATGGTCTTCGGAGTATCAGAGTAAAAAGTACGGCA
Source organism: Liodrosophila aerea (assembly GCA_035045005.1). Lineage (NCBI taxonomy): Eukaryota > Metazoa > Arthropoda > Insecta > Diptera > Drosophilidae > Liodrosophila > Liodrosophila aerea. The sequence continues at coordinate 25,610 of JAWNNL010000086.1, forward strand.
TGTTGGAGTGTGTGTTGAGTGTATATATATGTGTGTGCGTGTGTGTGTGTGTACAGTTTGCTGGCAGAAATCATAAAACGAAAACGAGTTACAAAACTGCTGAATTCCGGAAGCGGGGGCTGGGGGAGACGAGGGATTGGGAACAGGTAGGACCATGGCGACGCCGTTGCGGAATGCAAAACTAAAAATAGGAAGCCAGCCAGAAAGCAATGCAGCAGCGCCTACCTGATTCAGATGAGCCTGATGGCCGGTGGAGCTTCTACTCTGTACCTCTATTTATGCCTATGCCTCTGCTACTAACAACAGCAATAGCAGCAACAATTGCATTCGGTGTTGTTGCTGTTGCTGCCATTACAGTCACAGCGTCGCTTCTAATGTCTGGCCATGGTCGTTGCCATTATATCGTTAGAGGTGGCATACAGCTCCTGCTCCCAAGCTCACATGCTCCCAGTCACAGTACCAATACCAATAGGTACACCGGGTTCAACCTTTCAGTCGCGTCTCGGTTTCGGTCTCGTTCTCGTTCTCATTCTCCTTCTTGTGGCAGCAACGTCGCCAGTTTGCCGTTGACTTTGATTGTAAAGTTTACATGGCACCAAAGTGCATTTTCAATAAAAGGAAATATCAAACTCCAAGCTCACCAATGCAAACAGACAAACCCACTCTCGTACACACACATATTAACATACTCTGTACATAGTATATGCTGGATGTATGTATGTGGTGTTTATATGGTAGGTAAGTATGTACTCTATCGTGGCATTCCTTTACTTTTTTGCACTTGCTGTGCTGTCGCCTTGTTGACTGCCATCGCCCACCTCCCTCTGGCTGCACAGGACCCGGTAAATTCTGTGACCTCGACAGGGCTCTATAAAAGTTGTCGCAAGTAAGTTCACCTCCTCCCTCAGCCCACTCTCCCCTTTCGTATCACCACACCTCGAAGCTTTAGAATTTCATTAAAATTTCGCACATCAAATACTCTGGAAGAGACTACAACTAAATACTTTACACTGCGTTAATATATTTTTTAAATGTAAACTGTTTATTAAGTCAGTCTGATATTATCAACTGATATTATTCTGCCTCTAATTCAGCAATAAACTATAAACTATAAAATGAAAAGAGTGAAGTGTCTTGTAATCAAACTACTCTCACTTACAGTAATTTATAGAGTATTTAAATGTCTCGATAACGATTGTACTACTTATGTATAGTATATCTTTGAGTCTAAGTTTGGTATACAGGTGATATTAAAAGTCGAGGTATAGAAAGGGTAAACATGTTTCACAATTAACACGAATGTGATTTTCTCATAACAAATTAGTTTTTAATTAAATAATTAAGTAAAGTATATACAATATAATTAATAATGAGAGCAATATCTATAAAATATAGTCATTGTTTATTTAATTATTCACTTTTATCTACTCATATTTTCATTTAAAATAATTTGAAATTATTTTGATTTTCTCTTCAATATTCCTGTCTATTGCAATTATTAAAAATTCAATTATTAAAAAAGTAGGGAAAGCTACAGCCGGCCGCAACCGACAGTAGGAGACCCTGTACTTCGATTTGCCTTGGGAGTCGATAACAGTAGCAGCATACTCACATACACATACACATGAACTTATACATACACACATACACTTACACATACAAATATACGCCCAAATACACACAATACTCATACAGAAATTCATACTCACAATCAATAATCACGCATACGCCCTAGTGCCCGCGTACACTGTGGCTTCCCCCAGCCACATGCCTAGTACAGATAATTGTTTGTCCGATATTTCCGGTGTTTATTATCCGATTGGGCTGCAAATCGCACCAAACATTCAAAGCATCTATAGCTTTATTCATGCAAATCCAGTGACTCTAAAACTGTATATGCTAACAACCTTTTTGTAAATTTGAGTTCTTATAGTTTCCGAGATTTCGGTGGTCATACAGACGGACGAACAGACGAACAGACGGGCATGGCTAAATCGACTCAGATCGTCGTGTTGATCAAGACTATATATACTTTATGGGGTCAGCCACGCCTCCTTCTGCCTGTTACACACAAATGTCATTTGCACACACTTAATATACCCCTTTGTACTTGTTTAAAGTAAAGGGTCTAAAAACATAAATCAAATAAATTATAATGTATTAAATCCCAGTTTCAACATATTAGTTTGTACATCATTTGACGTAGTATCATATGCCTGTTGAGCTAAATTGCAATGATCAGTTGCCTTAGTTGTCAGAAGAATGAAGTCAAGTACTTCTTACTTAACCACTTGCCCGGATGTCCGGAACAGTTGCTGCGCTTGGCTTCCAGCTGGCCATGGACAAAGGGGCAACAGTCAACGGACAACGGGCAGCCGGCAACTCCCATGTCGACTATCCACTTGAGTTTCTGTTTGTGTTCTTCGCGTTTTGTGCCACGCCTAGTCGGCATATTCATCAAAATTCACTTTAACTTCATTATCAACGTTATTGTTTTATTTATTCCACCTTCTGTTTCGCCTCAAGACACTTGATCGCTCAATTGATTTTGCAGCACAGCTTGGCTTCGGATTCGTTCGGATACGTTCGGTTCGCCCCGTAACTTGATTTGTAGGTATGTGTGGAAAGTGAAGTGGGGTGGGGGTGCACTTGCAGTTCTCTCTGCGCTGAGCTCTCCCAACTGAAACCGAACTCAAGCTCGAACTCAATCTCGAACTCAAAACCTCGCCAACCTCTGCCTCACTGCCTCACTGTTGTCTTTTGCCTCATGACGTGGCCTGCCTGCTGCTTTTTGACGGTTTCGTTGTGGTCGCTGTTGTCGGCTCTGTTGTTGCTGTGTTTGCTGTTGTTGTTGTTTTTGTTGTTACTGTTGCTGTTTGCTGTTGTTGTGCGCATTGTCGACACTTTATTGACTACTTTTCTGGATGAATTTGTTGGTTTCTTAGTTCCCCCCACACTGGGCCAATGCTCTCGCCGTACCAGCTCTCTGGTTCATTGTATGTGCCATGTGCGCGCTCTCTGATATCACTCATACGCCCCGCTGCTACTTCGCCGCAGCTCTTCTTGCCTTTCTTCGTCTGCGCTTTGGGCTGCGCTTCTTTAGCCGGCTGCTGTTGCATCGATTTAGTTGTTGCTGCTGCTTCTTTTTTATTATTTTATTGTGCTTTTTTCGTTACTTATGTGTTTATTTTTTTACTTTTCCTTTGCTGCGGCCCAGACACAAAGACAAAGCAAAGGCAGACGCAGACAAAGACACAGACACAGACAACGACATGGTTGGCGACTACTTCAGTGTCATCCACATCGCTTTGGGTGACTTTGTACGCGACTCAGTGACTGAAACATGCACATACATACACACAGACACACACGAATATATAAATACATACATACACGCATACATACAGGCACTGATTTAGCCGGCCTTAAATATGAGTTGAGGTGTTGTCCTCGCTTAAATTAGCCCGGCTAAGAGTCTGGCTGGCAGCCTCAGTGCCATTCCTGAACGCAGTCTGGCTGCCTACATCCACACAGCACTACATACGAGTATATACAATTGTGCATCTGTATGCTTACATTTATGTATATAATTTGCTTTCTCATTTGCGTCCTTTATATACATATGTATATGTAAGTAGTGTACACTTATCGCTTTTGTCTTTGGCATCTTTTGCTTAATTTACGTTCAACATTTTTACGGCTTTGTCTTGCCATATAAACCCTTTTTGGATCAAAGCCATAAATCAGTTAAAATCTTTTTTTACGTCGAACTTCTTGCTGACATAACGGTTAATGCTACACGCGCCTTTTATGGCCATTCCAAACATCTCATAATCAGTTTTGAATCTTTTACTGATATTTTTCTCATGTGTGTTTGTAAATTTTTGATCAACTCTCAAATTGCATGCAATCACAAAATCAAAGTGTGAAAATCCACATAAACATTTAATTGCCAATTGGCTTGTTGTTTACTAAATACACATCGCTGGCGATCCGCATATAAAACTGACCACAAATTGTCATTTAAGTGTGCCATTATCATGAGGGGGGAATAGGCTTATTGCCTGGTAGTTAAGTCGGAATCTGATGCAGTATCTTGAACCAAATTGGCTGCTATATACTTTTATAGATTCGACAACTTGTTTAGCACTAAAAAAGTATATTATGCAGCACATAAAGATCATTTCTTATGAGCTGTCAATTGAGTTTGTTGAAGTGATTTGAATTGTTAAATTTTCTCTTAGTTAAAATCTTAAAATTTTTTAATCGATTCCTTCGACACTCAATCACCTATGCACTCCTTTTTTTAACCTTTTTTAAATAAACATAAAAATGATCTACTATAATTGGTGGTATTTTTGGAAACATATTTTTAATGTTCTTTTATCTGTTCGATTGATTTTCGATAAATTTTTTGTATCTTTTGTAAGTACTTTATCTATATTGCTATTTTGGCAGTTAGTGGTGGGAAACTATCCAAACTCTATCGATTAACATCAATAATTACAGTTTTCTCCGCTGTCTCAATAGTGTATCAAAATATAAACTGTGCAATATTTGTCCAAAATGATATCTTAATCAATATACCTAAAATTATAAAAAAAAATGTTGTTAAGCTAAAACATTTTCTCAACATAACATTAAAAATATATCTTTAGTGCTTTGCTCTTAAATCTAAAATATTTATAAAAATATTGATCTGATTAGTATTTTTAATAGCAAACTATTAGGGCAACCAATATATAAAATAACAATTTACTAACACATTGTAGTCTTAGTTTTACTAAAATCTATTTTTATTATGGTATTAGTTTTCTTTTCCATTACCGTATTTATAAGTTGATCTTATCTCTAAAACGTGATATGATATAAAGTCAGTAATTTAAATTATTTCTTGTTTTATTCACTCAAACATATGGATATATCGAAACTATCCAGAGTTTTATAGTCAAACATCGATAAATATCGAGATACGCAAGAATCGATGTTTCGTCTGCAGTAGTGGTAACTTAACTTACCAAGAAATCGAATTTTTTGAAGGGATTAAACCTCTTAAATACCTAGCAATATAATATATTATTAAATATCTACTTGAATCTTAAATGCCATTTCAATTTTCGTATTTGTATTTGTATCTTGTGCATCCAAGTGTATTTTTAACATCTTCCTTAGATGTTGCTGAAACCTTAAAAAAGCCGATAAATACGCTGATGATCAATATCATCACAGGCAATGCGATTGGCGCCATTGGCGACTTCCGGCCCGTGGGAAGCCCTAACCCTTAGCTGTCTCCACCTGCAACTATACCGAAAAGCTGGTGATCAACGATGAAACAATATTGTATTCCTCTGGCCATCGGCCAGTGACCACCTTGGCTTCGCATTGAATCATGTGCTGCGATTTGACATTGGAATTCAATACGGGTAGAGCCGATCCAAAACGATTCTCTGCATAGCACATGACAGGTCTGGTGCTCTTTTTACTGATGTTTTTGTTTTACTTACTTTTTCTTCTCCCTTTTATTTTAAGTCTTCGTTGAGTGTGAGGCAGAGAGCAGGAGCAACAGCAGCAGCAGCAGCAGCAATGCATGCGTCAAGTCATAAATCCATAGACGAGTCTTATGCATAGCAAGTTAACAAATTATAAGGAATGTTATGCGATAGACAGGCAGACAGACAGTCAGGGCAACAGGCAGAGCTGAGCCTTGGCAATGACAACGCAGCCAGAGAAGCTCGATACCAGCACCAATAAGAACAACAATAGCAACAACAACAACAACAGTAGCAAGTATGCAACAACAACAATGACAACGCACTGGTTTACCTTCAGCACGGTCAGAAGTTCCAGCGGCAACAACAGCAGCAGCGATATCAATGTTGCTGACTCTTTGGTGCCCCCAGCAACTAAAAACACAAACAGCCACGACGCCCTGAGACACAAATTCAACTGAATCTGCATCTGTATCTGCATCTGAATCTGAATCTGTAGCTGTAGCTATAGCTCTAGCTGTTACCCTGGCCGTGGCAACTGCTGTAAATTAACGCGGGCGTTAAAATAGCAATTTTTCACTTAATGCACAGCAACAATAACGACACCAGCAAGATGGGTGCTGCATGGTTGCCAGCAGCAAAACTCTCTAAGCTGGAGCTTAAGTCATTTAAACATGTCCAGCACGTAGGACTATCAAGTGGTTGAGGTGGTTTTGGGCTGTTTGACCGCGAACTCGTTTCAGTAAGTCTATGTAAAGTGTCCTTGAAATAATTGTAAATTATGTCTACTCAATGGCAATGGGCAGTGCGAGTGCCAGGGCCAGTACCAGTGCCAGTGCTAAGGACTGGCCAGAAACAGAGAGGAGTAAAAGAACAGATCAGCAGAGGAGCAGAGGGCCAGGCAAGTATGTGAGTTGAGGAGCCAATGGCTGCCAGCATAATGCGTTCTCTTGCGTGTGGGCGGCTGTGTATTAATAAATCTCAATAAGTTGCATTCAATGGACTCAAGTCAAGTCGACTCGACTCGATTCTCGACGCGTCAGGCCATGTGGCATATTTGTGGTGCATATGTCACCGCCCTGCCACAGTCAGTGGCAGCGCCTGCTTAATTGAAAATCGCAAATATACAAATTATGAACGTTCAGCAATATTGCAGACTGCACTGGCAATCAAACAAATAAACAGACACACGTCGCTACCAATGCCTTTTAGCCGCTTTTTGCCTCCTTGCCAATGTGCATCACCCCCAAAACGCTGCATTCTCGGCCAACCTGTTTAATTTCAACGCTGCTGCTCATTTCGATAATTCATTTTGCCAACTATGCGGAGTGGGCGGGTCGGAGGTTGGGGATTAGGAGGTGATGCTGGCGTGGCAGAACTCTGATTAGCTGCGCCACATGGCAGAAAACTACATTTGCCACCGGCAGTGCCATCTGAGAGATGTTTACCCAACAGAACGATTCTCGTTCAAGCTGCAAGCTTTGTACATCGGTTTGCTTTTATTTGGTTTGCCTCGAGAGAAAATTATTTGGCGAATAATCTGCCGCTGCTGTCGGTTTGCAATTAAAAACTTATTTTTAAGAAAACCAAAACAAACACACAACACACAGCCTGGGAGAGAGAGAGCGTAAATTGCCGCTCATAGTGCGCTCGAGCGTACAGATCTACGGAGCTGCAAGGGGCAACTCACTGTGGTTGAGGTCCGAGGTGGAGGACGGTGAGGGAACTTAAATGCATATAAAATGAAGGCGGATCGACCAAAAGTAGCCCACATTGTGGGCCACACTTGGGGGCACTCGCCTTAAAAAAGAAAGGCCGCCGCACACGGCAGCAACAAACTTAGTGGCGATTGAGTTGCAAATTTATATGCCATGGGGGCAACGGGGCGTATGCGCAACGAGGCGAAGGAACATCAGAGGACGGTGCAGAGGGTTGCGCTGCTTTGGCGATGCGTTGACGCCTGAAATTGTTGAAATTTGCGTTTTAAATTGCAAAATTTATAAATGCCAAATTAATATTGAGATATACTACACTGTAGGCTAACACATCTCTGTGTCTAGCAATGTGTGCGTGTGTGGGGGGCTTTTAGGTGTGCGTGTGTGTATTTGGCATAAATTGTATAAAAATACATTCCGTTTGTTTAGATGTGATTTTGAGTAGGTGTTTTATAAGGCCGGCACTTTGTATGGCCAATTGCCTAGGATATTCATAATGGAAAAGTGCCGGATATTTAAGAACAATATTTTTGTGAATATTAACGATAAATTGGTGTTCAAGAATAAGTGAAGAATTAATACACTCTAGTTAATCATATTGTATTTTCAAATGATTAATGAATCTTTAAAAGTAAATAGTTCCAACAACATCTAACCATTCATCTCTTTATACACTAATCATTCTCCCTACCTGTTTATCTTACAATTTTCTTAAATGGTACTTATGTTTGTATATACATATTAAATTCAAACTACGATATCGGCAGAGTTTTCTCTTTAATAAATATTTTTAACAAAATATCTACTTGTACCACTTTTCTATATAAATATCTATCGTATCTATCTGTCCACACCTATTTTTTTCTTTTATCCATCCCGCTCCATCTACATCTACATTGCCTATTTATTTATTTATCTCCCTATATATTGTCATATGAATTCATTTATATATTTCTTTTCGAATTTAAAAAATTCATCAACTGATATTGACATTAGAAAAAAGGTTTATCATTTATTTGATAATGATAAAAGCTGTAGAAGCTTAGTCCCAGATGATGAGCTGCAGTCGAACTCACCCGGTGGTGGGAGATCCTGTACTTTGCTTTGCCTTGGGCATCGATAGCATGCACACATATTGTTATGAATACCAATATACGCGCATCAGACATACATACATACATACACGTAATCAAAAATCACGCATTCGCCGGAACGGCCACGTATATATGTATACTGTGTCTTCCCTCATCCCCCTAAGAAAACTAATTGTCCAATATCTCCGGTGTTTATGGTCCGATTGGGCTGCAAATCAAATTAAATCACAGATTCTAGGCATCTTAAGCTTTATTCATACAAAGAAGGCAGACACTGACTCTAAAACGGTACATGCTGGGAATATTTTAGCGAATTTGTGTGAATGGGTTTGAGATATCGAAAATTAGACTCAATCTTGACCTGTTTTCACAAATGTCTATTCCACAATCTTAATAGACCCTTTTGTACTTCCTTAAAGTACAGGGTCTATAAATAGCTGTCATGAATTCTCAGTTCGTTCCTCCGTTTATAAATTATAAATGATCGTCAGTAAAGTTATCGATAGTATCGATAGTTGCAATAGTGGCATACGTGTAGCCCTCAAATCAGCTGTTCTTAATATCGAATTAATGAACATTCAATTATCCGCTCAGTTCAGTGAAGTAAAAGGGCCATATAGCCACATTTTAAATTGCGTTTGGCAATGCATTTACACTATTTTATTTATTACTTGACTTAGTTTCATATTATATTTTTAATTTTGATTTCTATAAAATGGTGTGACGTCAGGCCATTTTGCAATAGCCAATGCAGTTCAAAGTGTCATACTGACATTAGCTGTACTCTGTCCAAATAATGAGCACTTTTAAATAATAAGAATTTATAATAGGCCTTAAAGCTGAACACTTTTTACAAAAACCTACTCATCATTTTCATTCCTATATGTGGAGTACATTATTTAACAGCTTAGTCAATTATGTATATTGTTTATTTGTACTTCCAATGTATGTATATATCTACATATTAAGACCCAGTACTTTAAAAAAGTACTAAAGGGTCTATTAGGCTTGTAGAACTCAGAAATGTATGTAACAGGCAGAAGGAGGCGTAGCAGACCCCACAAAGTATATATATTCTTGATCAGGACAAAGAGCTGAGTCGATATACCCATGTCCGTCTGTCCGTATGAACACCTAAATCTCGTAAACTGTACGAGACAGAGACATCATATTTGGCAGTTAGATACGCCTATAGTGCAAGGAGATCAAGTTGGTGTTGGAAGATTTTATGATAAGCTTCATCAGTGCTGTGAATTGTGGCTCAATAGGATTATAAACTCCGGAGATATTCGAGATTAACATTTCCGTTTAAGGAAAGGGGGCGTAGTGCGAGCATGCACTTAATGTATGTATGTACATAAGAGTGTATGCGTGGTTGCGTTGTTGCGTTGTATTGTTAGCATTAGCTGCTCCACAGAAAAGTACAGAGTCTCCTACTGTCGGTTGCATCCGACTGTAGCTTTCCGAGTTTTTTTTCATTGCGTTTAATTTGTGGTTTTTGCATATATTTCAACAGCGAGCCCAACATCTGTGTATTGCTCCCGCACATTATGAGGTCTATGTATGAGTGTACATACGTATAAATATAATAGATATGTATGCATGTATGTGTTGTATAGTATATACATATATTTGTTCGATGTGTACTTTTTATATGCATTGCATACATTTTGCCACTTGCAAAAGCGAAAAGTAGTTCATTGAATATTTTCAACTTGATTTTATTTTGTGGTCGCCTAAATGATTTATACGAGATACCAAATACAAAGCACAAACACAGATACAGATACAGACACAAATATAAATACAAATAGAAATACTGAAGCGTCAGCGTCATTCAATTGCTGCAGACACAGATACATTTATATATCTATGTATGTAGATATAGAGTGCTATGCATAACCGATGTACAATATATTGATTGTACTCACCAAGTGTGTTTGTGTGTGTAAGCGTGTGTGTTGATGTGTGTATATGGCCGCACATTTGCGGCTAATAATAACTTTAAAAACGAACTATTTTGTTGCCTTTAGAGATTTTTTTCTCACAGTTGCTGCTGATTTTAATATGATTATTGCATTTCAAGTGTGTTGTTGTTTACATCTGTGTGTGTGCGCGTGTGTGTGTGCATACACTTTTATATTTGTTGCTGCACATTTTATGCCATATGTGTGTTTGTGTATGTTCTTGGATATTTTATTGAAAACTCACATTGCACTATAGTTTATATGTAGCAGTTTTACCTACAGACTCATACTACAATATATCCGCCCGTGGTATTTGAGTCGTATATATATTAATGCATGTGCGTGTGTATAGATACAGCAATAGAATTGCCATTTTTATGATATTTGTGTTTGCTTTGATTGTTTGGCAAATTTGAAGGCAATTGAATTTACTAAAACAGACTATAACTTATGGCGAGAAAATGTGATTTCATTTTTATTTTATTATTTGCCATTTTCTATTTTCTATTTGCGTGTTTTGTTGTTTTCTATTACATTTTGTGTACCAATTTGCCACAGTTTTCATTATTTAATCGGCTCTGAATGGTTTCGGCCACATGATATTTGTCGATTGCATAAATATATATGTTACCAGGGCGACAATAGGTGTGAGTCGATGATCTTTCTATTTGAATTTTATTTGCTAAAAATATAGTGAAATTTCAATAATTTCAGTATGATTGCAAAACTATACTTTAATTGACTCAGTGTTGACAAGAAAACAATAAACTAAGTTTAAAAATATTTGAAAACATTATGATTTTTTATTCTCTTCTGACGTTGTTCAAGTAAACCAATTCCAAACTCTGGCTTGTGAAAGCTATAACCAGACCACCACCCTTCCAACTAACACCAGGTGGTTCATAACTCCAAACTCCCTTATAAAGGGAACTTTCTGTATCTTCAAGGTTGTCAAGAACTCCCCACGTAGATACTTCTTCCTATTCCACATTGTGGCTGGAGTATAATATGTGTTGCGTTTTTTCATCCTGACCTCTGAGTAGGAGACCGCGTTTTATGCAGATGGAACTTATCACAATACTGACCTTTGGGCTAGGCCTCCAGCAGCCGAAGATCCACCTTGGGAAGTCCAATAGTTTTCCTGTTATGGGATAACTTACTAAAACAAAATGCATACTTACACACAAAACTAGCCGAAAAATAAATAAATTCCGAAATAAATAATTCCTTGATAAAAGTAATAGAGTTAGCAGATTATTATACTCACTTTTAGGAATTGTAAATTATTAATGCTAATACCTATTACTTAATTACTTAAATTATTGAAATATTTCTGTACTGATTCTCGCTGCAAAAGTCAATCAAATAAGTTTGCGATTGGAATTATTGTGGCATATCAAAGAAGATGAAATATGTCAGTACTTTGTGCTGAAGTGAGAAAATGCTTTCTCTTACTTTATTCAATTTTTCCATTACAATTATCGACTGAACTCTTAAACAGTTGCTTTTTTAGCTGGCATTCAGCCATAAACATACACACATACTATACAAACGGACTGAGGCAACCACAGAGAGATCATTGCACCGTCGCAGTGGGTTACAAATGATGCGAGTGTTTTTCCGCTCGGGCGTCTTATTTATGTTATTACAAGTACTCGTACTCATACTCACATCCATACTCATGTCCACACTCACGTATGTATATTTATATGCATGCTCATAGTTTTGTATGCGACTCATGTTGAGCAATTGACAGCAAATTAGCCATACACATGTATTTAGATGCATTGCAACAAGTAGTAGATACATTTGTATCTCGCCTGTGGTACTTTTCTATGCAGGAAGTTTTCGGGACTCCGTGTTGCTCATAAGTGGAAAACGTTTTTGGAAAATTTACACTTGCCTTCTGGTGGTGCGCCCACTTGACTTGACTTGATCAAATCGTCGAGTTGTGCTGCAAATTGATTTGATGCGGATGCGGGGCGGCAACCTGTTGACGTCATTGTTGGCCACGCCCCATTTGTTGGGCAATTAAACGCCTGCCGTCCACTGAATTAATATGCATAAGCATGCAAAGTAGTTGGTGGTGCTGGTGGTGCTGCTGGTGTTGACGGTATCGCTCAGCAAGTGCCAAAATTTATGCTGCGCATTAGTTATAGATACTGTATCTAGCAGATACATTCACCGATAGGCAGCTCAGAGAGACGTCCGCCCCTTGAATTTAAATATTAAATATTCATTTGACGGCGCCAAAAGGCGAAGAATAATATAATTTATTAATTTGTTAATTCGTTGTTTGTCATTTTGCGGCTTAAACGTTTCGTTCTGCCACAAAGCACATAAAATTTATGGCCCCCAAACGAGAGAGAGAGAGTCGCACTGACACCGAGACGGACACTCGCAAAGAGAGCAAGAGCGAAACCCTTACGCTCGGCGAGCCTCGGCTCGCTTCGTTGTGGATCTCTTGGGAGTCGCGTATCGCATCGTATCATGTCGTATCGTCGTCTCGGCGCTGGCAATTAACACGCCAAATTAGCAAGCTGCTCAGTCGCGTCGCAGTCGCAGAGGAAGCCAGCGACAACGCCAACTGCGCCGCTTGATCGTTTTGCTGATTTTTGTTATGATAAATGTAAATTTTTGCTATGTGCTGCGCCGACCACTGTGGCTACAACAACAAGCAAATAAAACTTGTTGAGCATTTTTATTGATACATTTTGATATAGACGAAAATTTATTTTATTTATTTACAGATTTATTAGCTCGTTGCGCTGCCCGAGCCAAATATTTGTATAGTTTATTTATGGCGGGAGCAAGATGAAAAAAAAACACACACACAAGAAATAAATTTATTAGCTGACTTGAACTTAATGCTCAAGTTGTTGTTGTATGGAAGATTTGTTATGTGCCCGTGTGGCTGGCAAGGTGACTGATCTTTTAACCAAATGTGTCAAGTGGCAGAGAGTTAAGTTAATAAACAACAGACAGAATCCGAATAGTTTGCCTGCTGTGGGAGTTGCGGGTAATTGAGGCACTTACGACTAAGTTCTGTTGTAATGAGTCAATTAAAACCTCTAACAAAATATCTTTTAGGCTTTAAGTTGAACTAAACTCGAACTCTCGCATTGCTCTGTTAAGTTCTCCATCTTCAAGTCATGTGGGTCGCCTGACGTATGCGTAATATGACAATCACTTGACAACAGTTCCTTTGTCCTAGCCCTTGCTCAAACACTCTGCTCACTCCCCCATTCACCCATTCCCTTTTCGCAAGTTTGTTGGCTGTCGCACCCTACTCAGTGTCTCCTCAATTGCTACAGATACAGATACGAGTACAGCTAGAGCTAGAGATACAGCTACATCTTCGGCTTCTTGGACAATTTTATTACGCCTTGCGTTGCATTTTGTTGACAGTTTTGTCAACAAGCGTTGAAAATTGGCTAAATATAAATATATTTGTGCATGTCTGTTGCCTGTCTCTCTGTCTGTCTGTCTGTCTCTCTGTCTGGCTGTGTGTGTGCAATATTTATTACTACGACAACTCGTTCACGTTGTTTATTTATAAATGCGTATATAAATAGGTGGAACAAGCAAAAAAATAAAAAGCCAAACGGATTTTGGCTCAGAACCTGCAGCCCATCATCATCCTCATCAGTAGCATCAACGGCAGCCAAGCTCGTCCAAATCTCAGCCAAGAGGAGCTCCCCAAATCATGCTGTTTCACTCAAACTCTCTGTGCATATTCCTCCTCCTTTCAGTCTCTCTTTCTCTCAGCATATCTCTGGGCACACTTAAGCGAATTCGCAGCAAGCATGACTTGTAAATAACTGCAAGTTAAGTATCTGGCAAAGTGCAAAGTAGTTGCCAAGCGGCAGCACCAGCAACTCCTTTCCCCCTTCCCTGCCTGTCATCTCTCTCCTCCCTCTCTTACTTTCTCCCTGTCTCTCTCGACATATGCTCCTAATGAACTGGGCACGCACTTGACGCACTCAGCCGTGCCATGATATATGGCATCTACTCTGCATAGGATGAATGCGCTTGTCTTTTGCCCGTTGAGGATCTGATGTTTCCTCAATTGCGAGACACATAGAAAAGTAGAAAAACATTCTAGGTGCTATATGGGAGTTTATCGCTTTTCCAAGAAGTCAGCGCCGTTTTCTCAATGATTCCGCATCAATTGAAAGTGAAAGCAAAACTCAACGCTGCTAATTTGGTTTAATGATAAAAACTACAAAATTAGCTAAAGATGTACAGATAGCAAAAGACACAGACAGACACTTAAGTTTGGCCATTAAAACAAAACCAATTTTGAGAAAATATTTAGCCAAATGAACTCTAATAAGCTGTATGGGATATGTCAATAAATAGCAATTACTATACATATATTCATAATTTGCTTCATTGCCTTCAACTCCCACATTTCGTTAATTATCAAATTTACAAAGATGTTTTATCCAACAAGCAATTCATTTTGATTTAAGATTATTAATAATATGCTTAACTGTTATATTTAGACCCCCTTAAACTGTCTTGCTTTTGTATGTTTTTAGTTCACTGTAAATAAAATAGGTAAATAACTAAATAGTTAAATCGGAATTCTGTAAATAATGTTTGCATTTCGTCATCGATGTACAGCGTGTAGTACAGTTGGGAATACTTGTTAAATCGCTTATAAATAGAATCGCATAATCCGCTCAAAGTGCTGTCCCCAATATCTGAGGCCGCCAAATCAGTTAAATACACCGATTCGCCTTCTCAGCTCGGCGTGGATCAATGACCAGCTACCAAACAAGTAAAAAATAAAACGAAATATCCCAACACAAAAAAAAGGTGGATTGTACTTTTCATTTTTAGACCCTGTACTTTAAAAAAGTACAAAAGGGTGTATTAAGTTTGTGCAGATAACATTTGTGTGTTACAGTGTGCCAGACCCCATAAAGTATATATATTCATATTATCATTTCTTATATTCTTATATTATATCAGCACGACGAGCTGAGTCGATCTAGCCATGTCCGTCTGTATGTATAAACCGAGATCTCGGAAACTATAAGAGCTAGAGACGAAATGTTTTGTTTTGTTCGTGTATTACATAGGCAGGCCAAGTTTATGTTTTTAATGTGATATCTCATCCCCCTTCCCCTCAAACTTGCTAAAATGTTCTTAGCATTTTTGCTAAATAAAGCTTTAGATGCTTTGAATGTTTGGTGCAATTTGCAGCCCAATCGGATAATAATCACCGGAGATATTTGACAATTAATTTTCAGCAGTAGGCATGTGGCTGGGGGAGGGGGGAAGCCACAGTGTACGCGGCCACTAGGGCGTCTGCGTGATTTTTGATTGTGAGTTTTTTCTACATGAGAGTTGGATATTGTTTGTATTTACGCGTATATTTGTGTGTATACGTCTATGTGTGTATGTATAAGTGCATGTGTATGTGAGTATGTACATATATACTACTGCTATTATCGACGCCCGGGCTAGTCAAAGAACAGGGTCTCCTACTGTCGGTTGCATCCGACTGTAGCTTTCCGAGTCTTTTTTACATGCGAAAATATATATTTTTGTGCTGCTTGTCTTCTATGTGATGGGGCATAAAAAGCCAGGCAAAGACAACTTTCAGGTGAAACACCAACACGAACAACAAACAGCAAAAGCGTCGCAAAAATAAAATAAAAAAAAAAACCGAAATAACAAAAAGTGAGCAAAAAACAATTTAAATATTTTAAGAGCGATGACCCAAAAGCAGAACCAACAACAACAACTAAGCTCAAACACCTTCTCTGCTGGCACAGCAAAAAAAAAGGGGAAAATGTAAGAAATTAAAGCTAAATGAAGAATTCGCGTATTTCAACTGGCAGCAATACCAAAACCAAAACTTAATTTATAATGAGAATAAGAAATGTAAGAACAACAGCACTAACAGTAACAACAATGGTTCGAACTGTTACACACAATGCTAATATTGACGTATTGACATAATGTCGAAGTATCTGCAATTCGTATGCATCTGGACATAACCAATTGCTTCCATCAACAACAGTTCCTGCTGTCTGCAACATGTTTCCAATTAGACTGCAACAAGTTGTTTTTCAGTGTGACCGTACTCCTCCTCATCCTCCTGCTCCTGCAACTACTCGGATCCAGCGTGGGTGTCGTAAATCTTTTGAGGCGGCTTTTGTTGCTGTTGTTGTTTGATCGGGCTAACACTAATTGGTATTAGCGGCCCGCCGACAAGTTCTAAAAGCAAAACCGATTAAAAGTCCAAAAAGGGGGCAACGGCCAATAGAGCAAATGTACAAACGAATGGAGCCACAGAGCCGCTGAACCAAACTGAGCAGAGCGGATCAAACGTAGCTGTTGATGTTGCCTTTTTTGGCCTTTGACTTTGGCCGTGCGGATGCCGCTAGCAGCAGCATCAAACAGCAACAACATCAACAGCAGAAGCAACAGCCACAGGTGGGCGTGTCGAATTTTCTGTTTGGCTGTCCAGAAAACAGTTGCTGTTGCTGCTGTTGTTGTTTAAGCCGTTTGTCGGTGGTCCAGCCAAAACAACAACAACCTTAATAATAACAATAACAACAACATAAGCCGGCAATAGATCAGCTACAAACGCCAATGGTTGCCAACTGACAAGAGATCGCGTGTTGAGCACCAGCTACACAGAACAGAACACGTTCAAGTAGATTTTCCATTTATATACAGTTAGTCGCAGATGAATATTTTACAATTAGAAAAACAAAAATATTAATAAAACAAGGTGGAAATTGTAGAGTCGGGTACAGCCTACAGTAGAAGACCTTGTGGACGATAGAGACATCGGACAGACTTAACAAGCACAGATATATAGATACACACACAAACAATGTGGGCTTGTATACTGTCTCTTCCCTCCCTTCCCCATCAGTGCAAACTGTTTATCAAGTCTTTCCGTTGATAAGTATCAGATTGCATTACTGTTCAGAGAACAAAATAAAGACCAGCGAGGCAGTGAGTTGATGGTATACTATTTGAATGTACTATTAAACATTTCTTATATTCTATGTTCATGCTTGAACATCTTGCAAGGGGCCACCCAAAAGGAGGTTGCTTGTATATGATATTTTAATTTACTTTTAAATGTATTTTATATTTTATGTTCATGCTTGAACATCTTGCAAAGGGCCACAAAAAGGTGGTGGCTTGTATGTGCTATTTGAGTGTACTGTTAAACGTCTCTTATATTCTATGTTCATGTTTTGAACATCTTGCAAAGGACCAGCAAAGGTGATGGCCTGTAGTGTTCATTTTACTTTACATTGTTTTATTGTATAAATACTTAATACAATTGAGATAATAATTCCTTTTATTAATTATGTATGCGCAGATACATGGTGAAAATTAAATTACTTTAATTTGACATGATTTTCTTTACAATTTTTAATTCTTTATTGATTTGTTATATTTCAAAACGTATGATTGATCTTCATTGGATCCCAAACTATTTTCATTTCTCCTACATGAATTGCGGTTATAGCTACCTATCTTTCTGATTGAAAAGTATTATGAGCCACTAATAGCTTGTCATTAGTTTTGAGAATCTGATTGTGTGATTTTGGAATAAGAGTGTTTTGTTGTCCACTCTCCTATAACTTATATTCTTGCGATGGTGAAAAACCCATCCAATAAATGAATTTTTCTGACCAGTTATTAAAAATGTGCTGCTTTAGCTTTTTTTGTACCCCTTTCTTCACCTGAGTGAGCACCTTATTTTCCTCCTTGGCATTATTGCCCTTTTGATTCCTAAAATTTCTACGTTTACGTTGCCCACTGTAATTGCAATCCTCGCTAACACTTTTTTCGCGTCGAACACGCTTCAAAGTTCTGGCTTTATATTCATTCTCCGAATCTCTGTAAAATATTTTAACCTTTTTCGCAACTGGCTTAGCAGTTTTAGATGCTTTAGGTGCTATGTTTGGTCTTGGTGTCGACAGCTCCACACGCTTTAGTCGAACTACAGACCGGCAAATCTTTTTTGTTGATTCAGTTGCGGTTATATTGGACTCACTATCCCTGTTTATTAACATTTGTGAGAGTAAAATTTTCTTTTTAGCCAGATGTGGCTCCTTTTTGTAGGCTTCTGACTTGTCACGATACTTGCTAACTTTTCTATTTGCCAAAATAATATCTTCTTCGTTGGTGGCCTTATTGTTTTCCAACGTTTTTACTAAAACTGGCGGTTGGTCATCAGAATTAACAGATTTGATTAATTCTATGCCGTTATTGCCATTCACCGTATAGGTGTTACAACTATTGTTGCCATTTCTGTTGTTGGCTTCAATAGTGGAATTATTCTCTTTTACAAGATCAGGGTCAAGAAGTGCCTTAATTTGTGGCTGCTCCGTAAACTTCACCCCGATCTCTTTTATGTCAGAGGAGTCACTATCCCCTTTTTTAACATTAAAAGAAGTTTCAACAATAGTTTCCCGAGGTTCAAACTTTATCTCTTGCAGCAAACGATGTTCTAAATAGTTTAACACATCAGACAATGATGAATCTATTTCATTTGTTATTTTTGTATGTGTTTCATATAACTGCCTTGTTTCTCTATTAAACTTGATTAATATTTCATGAGCAAACATATGGTTTGCTTGATCGAATAGATTTGTTTTCAACTTTATTAAGTGAGAGGCTTCATTAATCGTCTCAAAATAATATTTAATATGCTCCACTGAATCATTGTTTAAACTAGGCAACTCAAAAAGCCGTTTATACTGTTCAAAAAAAATTTTTCCCATATTGTCATACCGATTGGTTAACAATTCCCAAACAGTATGGTAATTCTCTACTGATTCTGTCAACAAATGAGACACCTGGGTTCTTGCCTCCCCTTTTAATGCCGATTTTAAATAATTGAATTTTAAAGAAATACTAAGGTCCTCCCTTTTATCAATTATTTCCTTAAAAGATTGTACGAACTGATACCAATATTTGAGCTCCCCATCAAATTTAGGGACTTTTAGTTGAGGTAACAATGGAAGATCCTCTGTCTTCTCTTTTACCTCTACCTTAACCGTGCTATATTCTGTTAAAAGGTTTTCTAATTCGGCTATATAAATATTTTTGTTGAATTCTAGCTTACTAACATCTTTATGTACATAAATGTTATAATATGCAAATTCGCCTATAATTTTGTTAATTTCTTCCCAACGAGATTCAATCATTTTCTTTCGAACCCTATATCTACTTGGTGTAGACGTACCTATTAACTTCTCAGTCTCCTCAAGGTATTTTGTGAGCTGTTCTACCGCTTTGTCTAATTTATCTGCTAACTTTTCTGGATCAATCATATCTTTAGCTCTGTCTGCCATTTTTACGAACTTATTAATAAGTAAATACAGAAAAACTTATGTTACTTGCATTGTTATCTGCTTGCTGTTCCTGGCTGTTGAGGTTCCCACGACGTCCTTGATCGCTGCTCCCACGACGCACTTCTTCGGCGACGTTATACTGCTCACTCGACGCACTTCTTGGGCGACGTTTCTGCTCCCTCGGCGCACTTTTTTGGCGACGTTAACTGGCTCCCGCGACGCACTTCGGCGGCGTTACTTCTCGCACTTCTTCGGCGACGTTTTTGTTGCACCTTGCAACCACTGCACTCGCACTTCTGTGGCGACGTTATCTGCCGTACTTCTTCGGCGACGTTGCTTCTCGCACTTCTTCGGCGACGTTTTTGTTGCACCTTGCAACCACTGCACTCGTATCACTTATCGCTCTTCTGTGGCGACGTTGATCTGCTCCTATCTCACACTGCTTCGGCGACGTTTCTCTGCTCACACGATGCACTTCTTCGGCGACGTTATCTTGCTCCCACGCCGCACTTCTTTGGTGACGTTGCTGCTCGCACTTCTTCGGCGATATCAGCTTCACGTCGGATGTTTTGTGTTTTTTGCACTTATTTCACAGTTCTTTTTGTTTTTTTTTTTGTTAATGTTATTGTTGCACTTTGCAACCACTGCACCCGTATTGTTAATCGCACTTCGATTCTCGGACGCACTGTCTGTATAACGCGATACCCACTTGGCAACTTAACCGATTCGCGTATATTTAACAACAATTTTGTTAGCTGCAATACTTGCAGCAATTGTTATTTTATATGTCCGTGCTTCTGTATACTAGCAGAACACAACGGAACACTTTTTTATTTAAATGCTATACTTGCATTAAATAGTTATTTGTATCTGTGCTTTTTACAGACTGGGGGAACACAACAGAAACCTTATTATCTTTAATGCTTTTGTATTGGCATTAAAGGGTTTCTGTGTTTTTTACCTCAGCAGGAACACAACAGATCTCCTTATTTTTTTATATGTTCATTACAGAACAAAATTATAGCAACCTTTAAACGTATAACTGACGTATTTTAAGGTGCTGGTTAAATTCTGCGTCTCTTACCACTGGTGGGGGAAAACGACAGAATGCTCGAAGGACCAAATGTTCAGAGAACAAAATAAAGACCAGCGAGGCAGTGAGTTGATGGTATACTATTTGAATGTACTATTAAACATTTCTTATATTCTATGTTCATGCTTGAACATCTTGCAAGGGGCCACCCAAAAGGAGGTTGCTTGTATATGATATTTTAATTTACTTTTAAATGTATTTTATATTTTATGTTCATGCTTGAACATTACAGTTCACAGCATAGTTGAAGGATGCCATTGGCTAATTGTAGGCTGCATCGCAATGAAAAACAATTTTTGCATGCTTCCACAATAGAATAATGCTAAACAAGGAGGATAAGCACTTATAGTAGTTTACGAGATCTTGGTGTTCATACAGACAGATAGACAGGCTCAGACTCAGCTAGTCTTCCTGATCAAGAATATATATTATATTCTATATATTCTGACTGTTACATACATTTTCCAGTTGCACTTTTTGTAAATGTAAGTAATATACCCTGTTGTGCTTTTTTAAAGTACCGGTTCTAAAAGAAGGTAAGTTTAAATTGGTGTAAATAACATTAAATTTTGAACATATAAAAATTAAAATTAATTAAACATAATAATTTAATTAATAATTACTAATTATAAACGTTGTAAAAATATTGTGAGTTAACAATATTTTAGCAGTCGCTAGTATAGAGGTCTCCACATAGCAACAATGGTAAGTTAATGCAAATGATATTATTTATAAACTGGATTTGCCAAATGCTGTAAGAAACATACTGACTATAGGGTATACTTGAGCATTGTGCATTTTAATAATGGACATAATATAATTATACTCATACATATACGTTTTTAGTCGCTTTGCAGCTGGCAACGAACCCGTCAACGACGTGCAAAGTGCAATTTATTGCCGTAGCGAAAACGAAGCGAAACAAAATTGTAACTCAAATACAAACAGACAGGGAGACGCACACAGACACACACACACACACACAGTGATAGAAAGGCACAGGCAAATGCCCAGCTATGGCAACAGATACAGCAACAGATACAGATACAGATACATACGTCAATTGCGTCGCCACGACGACGCTAAAAATGAAAAATTGCTTTTCAAAATTAAATCAACATTTAATTTTCTCGTAATTTGCTACCGCAACCGTTGCTGGTAGAACCTGCAGCAGCAGCAGCAGCAGCAGCGGCAGCGGCGGCAGCAACATCAGCAGCTGCGGCAACAGCCTCGACAAGCATCACACGCATTTTTCTACAAATTAATTTTAGCACAAAGATCGCCAGATACACACCGAAATGTATCTAGATACAGATACAGATACAGATACATGATTATGGATATAGCCGCAGCGGCAACAGAAGCGGCAGCTGATATATAGACATGTCGTATTGGTTAGCCATTAAATGACGCCAGCAACAACAACAGCCACAACAACAAGATAAACAGCAACAACAATAATTGTTGGCAGGCAAGTGCCAAATAAAACTTATTACTTATACGCCGTGTGTGTGTAGCAACTGAAATACGGACGAATGCGGTGAATAGCGCATGAATCTATTATGAATTAGACTTTGAATGTCAGAACTGAGTGAGGCACACATACATATAAATAAACACACGCACACACAGACACAAATACTACATACATATGCACGTATAATGGGGGCATACATAAATATCTGAGAACGTTTTCATTCAGACAACTGGAGGGCATTTTCCAGTCATATTTCCACGATTGGAATTTTGGGTAACGTATTCACTAAAAGTTCGAAACATTTATAAAGCAAAAATGGCAAAAGAGGAGAAATAAATTTAGGGATTTTTAATACTACCTAAGGCGGTCAGACCCTGTGTATGTAAATAAAAGAATATTGTATGCAAACGAAAGAATATTTTCAAAATTTCAATAGCATTATAATTTATAAATGATTTACTGAAAAGTTTGTTGGACTAGGTTTTGAATTTTCGGCCAAATTATTTTAAATATCGATACCATATTTCAGATGTTATCGTATAAAATCAGTTATAATTTAAATAGTAGATAATGCCAATGAATGAAGGTCAAGTCTCCAACTATTTTCAGCAATCTCAACTACAGGGCGAAAGGAGACCTCAACTCTGATCGATCCGCTGCTTTACAGACTGTACAAATCATTAAGAGCATTAAGACCAAGCTGCTTAAATGTTAGAATACGTTGACAATCTATCATATAAACGGATCTATATGTGGTAGATACCACTCCATGGCAAATCGCACGCGCCATAACTCTAAATAGAACGCATTTGTCACTGAAATCAAACAAATATTTAAATATTTTTAGCTGCGAGGGAGACGGGGTTATGCTAAAGAAAAGGAAAGAAACGAAAAATCATGTCAACGTTGTGTGAAGATTTGTTTAGAAGCTGTGAAATTGTTCAACTGCCACTTTATTAATAATGCCATCATTTCCAATGCACACAACAACAAGATACAAGATACAGATACATTTGTAGGTATTCGAATAGATAGGTAAATAGATAGATAGATAGATGGATAGAAAGATAGATTGAGTGCTTGCTCACGAGTGAAAATAAAAAATCTTAGAACGAGGCGCTTTCATTTTTAGTTCTTTATTGTCTCAAGTTCTTTTGATTTGAAATATTTTGACACGTCCCAATTTCTTGCGGTATTTTGAGGGGCATGTTCAACGTATTTAGATACATATATCTCATTTTGATTTTGTTGCTGTTTCAACTTGTTTTAGCTATGTTGTGTCTCTAGTTGTGTTGTAGCTGGCATTTATTTATTATTATTAACTGTATTTGTGTGACAAACCGAAAAATGTGTCAAAATAACAACTTGAATCGTTTGGGGTATTTAGTTTTGAGGATTTTTCGTGGAAATTTTTCACTTAAACTGAAACGAAGACGATCGTACGAAACTATCTGTTTTCATTTAGAGCCGGCAAGATCTATGCGATTTCAATGCTAATGAGCGCATGTCGGACAGATTCAAAAATTAATTAAATCTGGCAGGTGTAATACAAAAGAATAACGCATAGAGCTGAGCTTTCATAGAATGAAAGAGGCGCCAATAAAACAATAACAAGCTACACTCAATGTAACAAGGAAGCACGCAGTCAGCCAAATGGAAAATGCAAACAATATACAATCTAATAGAGTTTTCGTGGCCTTATCCGACTAACAGTTGCGCAGTAATACTCAACTAACACACAGTTCTATAAAAGAACTTAAGCGCGTAAGTCGCACAATACAGCATGCCTTCATCAGCAACGATGTTATTTACAGGGTATGGAGATAATAGTACTCACTATAGGACAACACCACAACAACAACAACAACAGCACAATATTTAGCACAATGAAAGTGTTGACAAATTATGATTTAGTGCTGACCGCATTAACATATTTCTTTTTATTTAACACAATTATTTATTTTTAATTTGCATGTATATTTTTGTATATTTTCAAAGCGATTTGTTGTGACTTTTTCAAATGGATTTCGGAATTTTAAAATGCCATTTACAGCTGCCCTAACAACGCCTACTGTTTTCGGATGTGGGCGTGGCTGATGTGCATTTAACCCTCTAAGCCCCAAACCTTTAAATAATGCCTAAATTTTATTTGAACAACTATGTCTAGGGTGTACTGGGGCCACTGAGCTCAAAAATGACCTCAGAAATGGTATAGCAGCTTTCGTTTACCTGGCAGGTGAGATAATTGAAAAAGTATCTCAAGGTATTTATAGGGCTCTGAATAAGAAAAAAACCCTACCGATTCGATTATATCAAAATTTAATTATTTTTAAAGCTCACAAGAAAAAAATTGGAATGTTAATACCTTTTGCTCCCATTTTTTTAAACATCGCAGAAAATCAATTCATGCAAAAAACTCAATTTTAAAAGTGAAAAACAGATGCCTTGTGCAAATCAAAATAAAAATACGGTAAAAGGTTCGAAAACCTTCCAAACCTTTTGCAAATACAAAAGCTATAATATTAGAGAACCCACAAAAAATATTAAAATAATAAAAAAGCTAACCGTTATTTTTATAATTGCAAAAATGTAATAAGTGCCTTGAGGCACTCTTGGGTATTAGAGGGTTAAGTGCTGAACTTCTGACATCTCTACAGACAGCATTTGCATAATGAATTCACCACGCCCCCTAAACGCCCTCTCACACAATATGCATGCCGTAGTTGAACTCTGTGTGGTGATGATGATAGGGGGACGGAGACACATACTTACAGGTGTCCATACAAGTGTAAACCGCTAATCCCTTCTGGGGTGTTGGCCTCATTTATATTAGCTTTCATACAAGTACAGTGAAAACTGTCTTCAGAGGACACTCGCCGTAGGCTTAACATTTTATCTGATTTTTAGGCGACTAAATGACCAAATTAACGTTTTTAGACCCTGTACTTTAAAAAAGTTCAAAGGGGTCTATTAAGATTGTGCAAGCCCGAAATGTATGTAACAGGCAGAAGGAGGCGTGGCAGACCCCACAAAGTATATATATTCTTGATCAGGACGACGAGCTGAGTCGATATAGCCATGTCCGTCTGTCTGTCTGTCCGTCTGTCTGTCCGTATGAACACCGAGATCTCGGAAACTATAAGAACTAGAGACTCAATTATTTTTTTGTTTTGTTTATGTTTTTAATTTGATATCTCCTCCCCCTTCCCCTCAAATTTGCAATATTGTTCTTAGCATATACAGTTTAAGAGTCACTGGATTCCTTCTATGCATGAATAAAGCTTTAAGTGCCAATCGGATAATAAACACTGGAGATATTGGACAATTAATATATACTACAGCAATGATCGACGCCCAGGGCAAAACAAAGTACAGGGTCTTCTACTGTCGGTTGCATCCGACTGAACCTTTCCGAGTTTTTTCAAATAAAAGATATAGATATATTTAAATATATTAGAACATAATCTATTGATAATATTGTTATTGATTTATATCATTATATTAACTCAAATTGAACTCAAATGGTATACACTATAAATTGAATTGAATCTATAAGACATTTGCTGAATTACTGCTCTAAAGTACTTACAAACACTTGGAAATTAACTTTTGCTAAATTATAGAAATTGCATAAAAGAAACAAAATTCTATTTGCTATACATTAATCCGATTCAAAGATCTATTTTATATACTAATCGTAAAAATAAATAATATTTAGCTTACAAAAAATAAATGTATATTAACTTAACTAACAATTGAAATGGACTTCTGTCAAAGGGCCACGGAAATTCCTGTTGCTTTTACCAAGTCTGATCAATTTTCGCCACATTTCAACTGTTTCGCCTTCGCCCTCGCTTCTTCATCAATCAACAACGTATAGAAATAATGAAATTGAATCTGAGAGCGAGATGTCAGCGCCTTGTCAGAGACCATTCGGCAAGTGGTACAAAGGATTGAGCAGGGAGAGGGGGGAGTGTAAAGTATAGAAGCTCGCTCTGTACACTCTCGCTCTCTTTGGAATTGCAGATGCAAAAGTGTGTGCCTCATATTTATATCCATAAAGTGAACAAAATCTGACATATGGCG
>JAWNNL010000087.1:0-12563 GCA_035045005.1 Liodrosophila aerea
GCAACCAAATTGTTTTCTTAACATATTAATATTCATATATATATATATTAACAGGAGTATTACTTCATACCTCGCATTAAAAAAGGAAACCCTAGCGGTAAATTGTACTCAAAGTACAAGAATAGACGAACAAGCTTTGCAAAAAAGAAGTGTTTTTCGGAGAGTTTAAGCTGTAGTAGTCGTGATGAGGTTAATAGTACATCAATAATCGAAATCGATACATCAGTGGCTACAGCTTATAAAACGTCTCTACAGAGGGATGCCAATGATTGGGAAGAAGTCTGTGACAAATGGAAAAAAACCTATCAGTTACGCCAAAGTGATTTGAACAACCTGGATAAAGCTAAATTTTTCCAAGAGTGGTCAAAATTTGCACATGCACAAGCTTCTGATTTGGTAATATTTATCACTAATGTTATAATTAAGCACTAATTATTAATTAAGCATAATTTTATTAAACAGATTGAGATTGATTTTAAGCTGCAATATTCAAACAAAGAGTTAAACTTATTTTCGAAATGGGAATCTTTGAAAACCAATTTGTTAGAGTATTTCGAGAAAAATATAGCAAGGACAAATTTATCATGTCAGGAGCAACTTCTTCTATCCAAATCCTGCACAAATAAAGGTAAGATATTTTTGTAAATCAAGAATTTAATTTATTTGCAATATTTCATTAACTTAACTGTTTATCCAACAATATATTTATGAGATTGAAACACCCTTTGATAAAAATACTTCAAATTTAACACTTTTGTTAGACTTTTTGAAAAACAATTAAAATTTAGCGCTATGTATGTTTGTTTTTGCTGCTTTCTTGAGTTTTCAACTCCCGATATTCTAATATCGCATGTAAAAGGAAGACATTATGTGAAAACTAAAGACGCTCAACTTAAATGTATGCAAATGAAATGTGGACAAACATTTACAAATTTTTATATTTTTAAGAAACATTTAAAAACCCATAAAATTACAAATATTATTAGTAAAATTAATGAATTATCGACATCTTGTGAATTAGTTATGCCCATTGAAGCTCCATCAATATCAGAAGCTCATACTGATATTGATGTAAATGTTATAGATTGGGATGAGAGTAACAGGGAAAAGCTAGCTTCAACTATTTCGCATGATGTATTATTTTCTATAAGCAAATTGAAAAAAAAAGCGGTGGAATTTTCTCTTAGTTTATATGAACAAAATAATATGCCTAGAAATAATGTCATAAGGATTCAAAATTCTGTAACTGCCTTAATAACAGAAATATCAAAAGCTATAGAAGATAATTTAAGTGAAAGTGTAATTAAGAAAGAATTAACAACCATCTTTGATTTTTGTAAAGATCCATTTGGAGACATAAGAACGGAGTATCGATTTTTTAAAATTTTAAAGGATTTAAATCTTTATAAAGAATTTAAAACATGTCAGTTAGACAAAAGAATAATTCCAATTGTTTTTCATGGAAACCATACATTGGGTCCCAGATCATTTAATATCTATATACTGCCTCTGCAGTTTATGTTCCAAAAAATTTTTGAAATCCCTAATCTTTTGGATATAACATTAACTAATATTAAGAACAAGTTTATAAATGAAAATATTTCCAACT
This sequence comes from Liodrosophila aerea, assembly GCA_035045005.1. NCBI lineage: Eukaryota > Metazoa > Arthropoda > Insecta > Diptera > Drosophilidae > Liodrosophila > Liodrosophila aerea. The sequence goes on from JAWNNL010000087.1 coordinate 1,610, forward strand.
TTGCAAGTGGTAATATTTTTAAAAATATGTTAAAACATTACGAGTCTGATTTAATAATTCCGTTTGTATTGTACTTCGATGATTTTGAAATTGACAACCCACTTGGTAGTCATAAAATTCCCATTTGCGGTGGATATATTAGTTTTCCATGTATGCCACAATATTTGTTATCAAAATTAACATACATTTTTCCCGCTGCGTTTGTAACGGTAGCAGATTTAAAAGTATGTGGAAATGAAAAGTCATTTCAAAGTTTGGTTTCAGAATTAAATATTTTGGAAAACGGAATTAATATTACGACTGGAAATTTAGTACGAAAAGTAAGATTTATTTTGGGATTAGTGATAGGCGACAATTTAGCAGTTAATAGTATATTGGGATTTGTTAAATCATTTAATTCAAAGAGATATTGTCGTGCCTGCAGGAGATCAAATGATGAACTTGGTTATGACGTGTTAGAAATTAAAAATTGTTTAAGAACAAAAAATAATTATAAATTAGATATATTGAAAAATGATTTTAAGGAAACAGGATTAAGAGAAGAATGTATTTTTCATAGTTTACCCTTTTTTCATGTAACAGACAGTATTTGTTTTGATCTCATGCATGACATATATGAAGGAGTTTGTGAATATGATGTAAGTAATATATTAATTTCGTTGATAAAAGAAAAAGTTATATCGTTTAATGTTATAAATAGTAGAAAAGAATTATTTGAATTCGGTGAAATCGAAATAGGTAATAAGTCTAGGAATTTGGATTTTAATCGTTTAAAAAACTGTACTTTAAACATGACAGCAAGTGAAATAAGCTGTTTTATTCATTTTTTGCCATTAATGATTGGCGATTTGGTTCCTTGTAATAATCAAGTCTGGCAATTACTATTAGTTTTATTAGATATAATCGAAATATTATTTCAGTCTGAAATTAAATATAACCAGTTAGAAAGATTGGAAACCCTTGTTAAAATGCATCATGAAATGTATATAAAATTGTATGGTAAACTTAAACCAAAACACCATTTTATGGTGCATTACGCCACTGCCATTAAACAATGCGGCTCTCTTAAGCATCTATGGTGTATGCGCTATGAGTCTAAACTTAGAGAGTCAAAGTTGTATACACATAATATAAACTCAAGGGTTAATCCATCTTGTTCAATTGCTATTAAAGCGCAACTTAAATTTTCAAAATTTTTAATAGATCATGAAGATTCTATGGAACCCTTATTTACTGCTTCATGCCTGGTTTCTACAGATTTAACAAAAGAATCATATTTTGAGAAATTAATTAATAATACAAAGACTAAATTTAATTTTAGTAACTGTCAAACATGTACAGAGATACGATATAAAGGAACGCAATATAAATCAAATTATTATTTATTCAATAATAATCCAGACCCAAATTTGAATAAAATTATAAAAATTATAGTATTTAAGACGGATGTTTATATTATAGCAAAACAAATTAGTTTAAGAACTTTTGACAAACATTTTCGGTCTTATGAAGTAGGAAGCCCATCATGCAATTATTTTGTTAACAATATATCAGAATTTATAAGCTTTCCAATGCATATATATCCATTAAATAATGGAAAATCTTATGTGCGCCCCAAATATTTATAAAATAAATAAACAAAAACAAGTACATTATGTTCTTAATGGGATATCTCAAAGTTTTGATTCAAGTACAATTTGAGCTAGCTTTGAGATCGAATCGGGTTTGATTTAATTATGCTTAGAACTTAAAACAAGTATGTTTATGTCTTGATTAAGATTGAATTGTACTTAAATGAAGTCCGTTTTGGATTTGAAATAAGTTTATTTTGTTCTTAACCCAAGACTGAATAATACTTGATTTAAATTTTCCTCGAATTTAATATGAGTGTGTTTTGGAATTGAAACAAGAATAGCACGATCTTACCTAAAGTTCAAATTTAAATCCGAATCATACTCATTTAAGACTGTAATGAACTTATTTATTTGATTTTTTTAAGTCCGGAACGTTCTTGAATCATACTAAATATAAGAATGCCGGGTTTACAAAAAACGTACTTAATCCAAGAATTTTTTTCTCAAATTTAGGAAATCCGAATTTGGTTGGGTTTTAAATTCGTTTGGAACGGATTTTACTTGATTTAAGTACAAATTTCTTGATTATTTTTCTGAGTGTAGGAGACCCTGTACTTTGGTTTGCCCTGGGCGTCGATAACAGCAGTAGCTTATATGAACATACTCACATACACATACACATGCACTTATACATACACACATACGCACATACACACATACACTTATACATACAAATATACGCGCAAATACAAACAATATCCAATACTCATACAGACATTCATACTCACAATCAAAAATCACGCATACGCCCTAGTGGCCGCGTACACTGTGGCTTCCCCCTTCCACCGACCAACTGCCTAGTATAGAAAATTGTTTGTCCAATATCTCCTGTGTTTATTATCCGATTGGGCTGCAAATCGCACCAAACATGCAAAGCATCTAAAGCTTTAATCCTGCGAAAAATGAATCCAGTGACTCTAAAACTGTATATACTAAGAACATTTTTGTAATTTTGAGGGGGAGGGGGTTGACTTTTCAAACATTTGAAACAAACTTGACCTGCCTATGTAATACACAAAGCTAACAAAAAAAAAATTAAGTCTCTAGCTCTTATAGTTTCCGAGATCTAGGTGTTCATACAGACAGACGGACAGACAGACGGACAGACAGACGGACAGACGGACAGACGGACAGACGGACAGACAGACAGGGCTATATCGACTCAGCTCGTCGTCCTGATCAAGAATATATATACTTTATGGGGTCTGCCACGCCTCCTTCTGCCTGTTACACACAAATGTCATTTGCACAAACCTAATAGACCCTTTGTACTTTTTTAAAGTACAGGGTCTAAAAATATAAAACATGCCACAAAAACCGCAACACTTCATGTTAAGTGCGATGCTGCAAATTGTTTGCCACCGTTAGTATATGTGTGTGTGTGGGTGGGTGTGCGTGTGTGTGTGGGTGTCTTTGCATGTATGCACGTTGTTCTGTCAGCATGAAAATAATAAATACAGAATCCGCAAAAAACTCTATTGCATTTGGCATTGTGTGAGAGATTTCATTTGAAAATGAAAGTGCTGAAGTGCTTTCCATTGTTTTCCGTCAACAACAACAATGACCACGCATGAAAACTAAGCTCTAACTAAAACTTGAGCTGAAACAAACAAAATAAAGATAATCACGAGTGCATCGAATAGATGGCAACATGTTTTAAAGATAATCTCGGCTTTCAGGTTGTAAGCCATTAAGAAACTGATTGAAAAAACTTTAAATGGATTTTAAATGGAAACATTAATACAAGAGCTTAAAAACAAAATATACTTTCTTTTATAGTTTTTTATGGTAATCGAAGAGGCAGATATATGTACAAAAAAGCAGATTCCTTAATATGTAATATAATAAGATAAAAAGATACGGTATGTTGATATAACTATCTTAATCGATAGTCAAGAAGTGATTAAGGCCGCCAGAGTTTATCACAAATAGCACTAGGTAAGAGGACTGGCTTGAAGGTAATAAATATGAATTAACATAAATAAATATTTTGAACTAACAACTATGTATAACTATTTTTAGTAAGATAAGAATTAAGTGGAAGTTTTAGACTGCCTAAGGAGTTACAGTAGAGAGAATGTAATAATAGTTGGTTCTTGATTTTAATAAAAAAAAACTCGGAAAGCTACAGTCGGATTCAACCGACGGTAGGAGACCCTGTACTTCGATTTGCCTTGGGAGTCGATAACAGCAGCAACATATATGAACATACTCACATACACATATACATGCACCTACACATACACACAAACACTTATACTTACAATTATTCGCTCAAATACAAACAATAACCAATACTCATACAAACATTCATACTCACAATCAAAAATCACGCATACGCCCTTGTGACCGCGTACACTGTGGCTTCCCCCCAGCATCTACCAAATGCCTAGTAAATAAAATTGTTTGTCCAATATCTCCGGTGTTTATTATCCGATTGGGCTGCAAATCGCATCAAACATTCAAAGCATCTAAAGCTTGCATGTAAAGCATGCAAAAAAGAAATTCAGTGACTATAAAACTGTATATGCTAAGAACATTTTTGTAAATTTGAGGGGGAGGGGGATGAGAAATCAAATTAAAAACATAAACTTGGCCTGCCTATGTAATACACGAACCAAACAAAAAAAAATTACGTCTCTAGCTCTAATGGTTTCCGAGATCTCGGTGTTCATACAGACGGACAGACAGACAGACATACAGACGGACAGACGGACATGGCTATATCGACTCAGCTCGTCGTCCTGATTAAGAATATATATACTTTATGGGGTCTGCCACGCCTCCTTCTGCCTGTTACACACAAATGTCATTTGCACAAACTTAATAGACCCATTTGTACTTTTTTAAAGTACAGGGTCTAAAAAAAATTGAATTTCAGGAAGAATTTCTTCCAAATTATTTCTTCCTTTAACAATGGTAAATAAATTCCATGTCAAATTCCAAAGGACTTAGTCATTAAAGAAACCATTTGACTTATAGCAGATCATTTTCAGTTTTATATTATAACAAAATGCTCTTTTTCAATTATATGCGGATACGTTCATGCCAGATATAAAACAAATATAAATGCTCTTAATGCAGCTGAAAGCTGTGGGTTCATCTTATGGCAAGCAAATGAAAGAGCTGCGTTATGTCATTCGTTTGTAGCCTGTTTTTTCCTCTCCTTGTTATTGCGATTATGTTGGCTAAAAGACAACTGTAATTTCATGCTCGCTGCTTAAAGTGGACTATAAGCAGGCAGCGTTCCTAATTAAATTCTAAGCTGCAAATGCAAACACTAAAAAATGTTTTATATGGCAACAGAGTAGCAAACACGATGACAGTAAAGCGAACTTCAACCCCAACCCCAACTCCAACTTCAATTCGAATTCCAACTCAAACCCAAGAACAATTTCAATTGCAGACCCTGGGCCCACACACGCCCCTATGCAAATGGCAAAGCCGAGTTCTGTATGCTCCCTCATCCTTGGATTGTGATGACAGCTTTTGAACTGTCTTCGTATTGTTGTTGTTGCTTCTGTTTCGTTGTTGTTGTTGTTGTTGCCATTGCCATCTAAATTAACCGTTTCGTTATAACAGCACAGTTCTTGGCTGGCTTTGTGCGTTTACCAGTTAGCATTTGCCAGTTGCCAGAGTTGCCCGGGATGCTTGCTGCCTAGTGGCCTGAGATGCCAGAGAGAGTTGTGAGATGTGAGTTGTTGTGCTAAGGCCATGTCAACGACGGCTCTTGTTTAGTTACAAGTTTGTATGAGGCAGTCGTGCGTGCCCCGGCGCTTGCCAATTGGCGCAATCAGGCAGCGACTTTAGACAACGCTGCCACTCGACTCGACAGTTGGCTTTGTCTCTACTGAACTGCTGACTGCGGGTCGAGGGGAGACGCCCTGATTGGCATTTACAATTAGCGCGCAAGTAAACAGTCAAATCGTATGGCCTTAAAGCGAGGGCTCTAATGAACGCCCAGTACCACCCACTACCCACCACCCACCGCCTACTACAAAAATCCACCCCTTTCCCCATGCATGACAAGTGAGCGTTAGTATGGAATTGGAATAATGTACTCGTAATTGGATATGTGATTAATGAGCCGTGCTACACATTTGCTTTGACTCATCACACGTGCAGATTTATCGCTGTCAACGGGAGGTCTTAACTTGCCACCCCACACACACACACACACACACACACACACACACATATGCATATCAATTATCAACTTTCGCTTAATCATTACTCGATTAGCTGACCAAGCCAGCGTATTACCATTGATTTTGTCTGCGATTGTGACTGTGATTTATTCGGTTTGTGGTTGCACATACTATAGTACTATAGTAGATCTGCAATTGGAGCATCTTTGATAACAGCAGCTGTCAGGTGCACATTCACTTCGCCAGACGAATGTTGCAAGTTGTTGTGAAAATTTGACGTTAATTATGCCTCATCTCTGTGCTGTTGTTGTGACAGTTATTGCCCCACCTTTGGTTGCAACTTAAGTAAGAGGCATCAATAAAATACACACGTAATTAATGACAATCAAGTGGGCGTGGCAACAGCTGCTCGAGTTGCCCACTCAGCGCTAATGACCCATATTATGAGTTGACTGCAAGTGCTATGTGTGTGTATGCGGGTGTGTGTGTGAGTACTGCAAGTTTACTCTTTTGTTAAGTAATGGCTGAAACTTAAAGCAGTCAATAAAGAAGTGTTAAAGGGTGTAGTTTACAAATAAGTGTAACACACTCTGGGTATCTGAATTGCGCTCAGTCGTAATGGTCAGACCTGGAAGGCTTTACACAATCACATTATAAATAAACAATTGTAAGATTTTCCTGCATTGCGACTGATGAAATATCGTCAAGAGAAAACCTATATTTTATTCCGTTTCTTAAATTTTAATCCCTTCCACCCACTTTTCAAGTTTAACAAATTGCTTGTGGCTATAAATTTTTATGTCGACTTCAAATGCCTCTCGGGACAGGCGATAAATTTTAATTATGCTTTCCAAAGACAGTTTAATATCTTGAATTTGCATTCGGTGGGAATATTGAGGTTTTGATTAAACAATTCCCTGGCTGACCATTGGCCAATGTGATTAAACCGAGCGAGGGGAAGTACTACAACACAGAGATGATGTGCACAGTTTGTTGTGGTTGAATTGCATATTAAATCTAATTCGATTTGCATTTGCTCAGTGCACCATTGAATGGATAATGACGAAGAACATGGGGATTGAGGTTTTGCCAGTTTTAGGCATTGGGATTGGGTGAAGACAGAACCGCAGACCAACTAGCAGCTGGGCGTTGATGCGTCTGGCAAGTTGATGTAATTTTGCGGTTAAGTTTTGAGGCACGTTGCTTTGAGGCTTTCGGCCTGAGATGTAACGCTGAACAAATATAGGGGCGCTTTGTAATGGCAGCATCAATGCAAATAATTGTTATTGTTAGCAAAATGCAAAAACAAAAATTATACAACTAACTGCAAAAAATATTCAAATTCCTGCTGTCTTTTTACATTGTTCTTGTTGTTGTTTTTTCGACTGCTGTCCGGCGGATTTTGCTCTGACGTAAATTCCCAACAAAATATTTGTAAAATTATACATTTTTTTGTTACTCGTGGAGCTGGCGAAAACATGTCTTTGATCTCAAACATGCACGGGGAGCAACATCAACCAATTTACATACTCAGTCATACACACTGTAACGTGCAATTAAAATACAAAAAATTTAAACAAATACGAGAATAATGTAAGTGCTTAAAACAATGCTAAATAAGCCACAAAGTTTGTCGAATTCATTATAACTCACATGCCGAAATGCCAGGCAGCGAGTCGCCCGATTGTAAATAAAGTTATCAGTGGGAGTTCGGGGCAAAGGGTTGCTCAACTGCTCGCGGGTTTTCCAAAATAACATTAAAGCTTACAAAAACCCTGATACTGGTATTTTAAATATTGCACATAAATTATTGTGAAGCGCTTTTGATTGACAGTTGACTGGAGATTGCTTTAAGCAGCTACTTAGCCATATAAATGGTGTGACATTTATTATAACTAAGAAATCGCCTAAAACTAGCATGCAAATTCTTATTAATTTGATAACTTTTCGAGTCGATTTAGTGGTCTGATTTGAGTGAATACCTTTGAGAGGTGAGAAGTTGTTTATGGCAGCATAGGCATATACATTTTGTGAACTCTTAAGCATTGCTTCAATTGAAAATTCTTGTAAGTTCTAGTCTATTTGTTGAAAGCTGTTTAAGAGGCCTTTAATTTTTGGATTATTGGCAAAGAAAGTAGTCTATCATTCTTTAAGGTTCTGAAGATTAACTCAAGATTTTTGAGTATGTTTGTCAGTCTAGGTAGAGCTAGAACTAAACTCGAGCTATAAAATGTTGTCTATCAAAAGTTTCCGGTTGCGAGTATTATGTAGCATATCAGATTCACATGAGTACAGTCTCTTCTTCTAGTTTAACTAATATATCTAATTAACACTTTTCAAGACTATAAGTTAACGATGAGTATCGGCTTAACACTAAACTCTTTCACCAAACTCATATTTGATTTAAACGTAATGCATAAATTTGAGCTAATGCACAATTAGCATGTAGTACTAATAAAAATGTCATAAAATCCATTGATTGATATGCCAATTTGTAACATGTACTGTATGTGTGAGTTTAATATGTGTATTAAAAAAATTATGGCAATTTAAGTCAAGCGAAGTTCAGTGGTACAAGTCGAGTGTGTAATTAATATATTTTCTTTGTATTTCGTTTTGATTTAAGCAAAGAGTAAGGATTAAAGTAATTGCCATAATCGGGCGAGTAGACAGCGAAACAAAAGCCCCCTCAATATGCAATCAGAATGAAATGAATCATTCACAAAATGTGTGCCACATATTGTAGCCAGGGGGCAAGCAAGAGACTTAGCAACCCGCGGGGTATTTGTTATTGCATTTCCTTTGCATTTGAACTTTAACGCAATGAACTTGACATGCAACTCGATTGTGATTCGCTGGGGTCTCTTCAGGCTTTGGCTTCCATCTGGAGCCCCTGACCTGCACTGACGTCTGCTGCGTGTGTCAGTCACTCCGGTTGTCAGTCAAAGGCAGCAAAGCAGCCAACAGGCACAGTTGGAAATTGGAGAATGGGAACCGGATTTCGCAAATAACAAAACGCAATGTTGTTCTACTTTTTTTTTGGTTGCTTCAGCTCGGACTTTAACTTTCAGCTCGCCTTAAATATAAGAACACAGAGCGATCAGAACATTAGACGTGTTTAAGAGCTCGAATTAAACGCAGCGCGTAAAACATTACGGCTTCAATATAATATCATTTACATAAATATACAACTCCAACAGTAAGCATACTCCACGGAATTAATAAATATATAAATAAAGTATACAATACAAAAGATATTCAAGTGCAATCTCAAGTGATTATACCTCCAAATATTTATACCAAATGTCTGCCACAAATCATTCAAATATGGTAAGTTAAATCAGAGTCAAATTTAATGAGCGGTTATTAAACATATTATGGTTTACCACAGTTGCTACTCACCTGTTGTTTTGGCCTGTTGCTCTGCCACAGTCTGGCCCTACCGCGCTACAGTGAAACCTCCAACAAGCGGAACTTTGATCTGCGCGGAGCGAGCAGTGAGACCCTCTTCGCCTATGCAGGCAGACCACAAGCGCCTATGACACTTACTGGCAACTATAATCTGATCATGCCCGACTATTATGATCATCATCCGGCTGAGTCAATGCAGCTGCAAAACTTTGCCAACTTTTACGACGCTGAATCGAGTTCGGGAGCGGATTTGGGCATGGAGGAGTCACAGTTTTTGGCACAAACGCCAGTGCGTGCTCCACAGCCGATCAGTGTGGAGGAGGAGCTCATACGGCAGCAGTTGCCGGCGGTGGACATCAATCGGGAGAAGAAGGCCATACAGAAGCTAAAGAAGGGCAACACCAAGCCCCGCGGTCCCGACTATCCGGAATGGGATCAATTTGATTATGATCTTTACAGCGTAAATCCCGGCGAGAACAAGAAGTACAATCACGATTTCTAGAAACACGATAACTGGAAATTGAAATTGAGAGCAACTCACTGCTCATCCGTCGTATGAGTTTGTTTTTGTTTTATTTTTATTGTTAATTTAAGCACTGAAATAAATTATTTATTTATTGTAAAATGCATTCGCTTAGCCAATGGGCAATTTGCCAAATTAATAGAATGTGGCATCTGGAGACTGGAATGTGGTTTTCGAAAGCTTTTAGGCTGGCGTCTCTTTTTTGTACACTTGTCTGCCAAACTAAGTAGAAGTTAGCCAATTTGTTTAATTGCGCATTTAATCGCTCGTCCGCTAAATTTAATTAACGTTTAAATTTGAATACCAAACAAACAAAAAAAGGCAGATAATAGTATTATAGTGAAGCAGCTCTTCATGCACATTTCACTGTATCTCAGGTGTATTGATTGATAACTTAAGGTGCTTACATTTTAGTTTGGTAGCTGAGACACCCCACAAAAATGTGGACAACTGTGGACCTGCTAAAACTGCTACTCATAATCATGGCCCGTTTCCCTTTTAGCTGCTTTCGGCTTAGGGTCAAGACTAAGAGTGTACCTTCGACATGTAGCAGCAGCTGTTGGGATTTAAGACATGTTTTACGTCATGGTTTAGAACGTGTTTTCTGTGTGATAACTAACTAAGGCAGTCGTCTCTAAAATATGTAGCTCTTTCGTGTCACATCTCACTTGGAGTCTAAACAAATGACTCAGCTAGAGTTATGTGCCATCATGAAAGCAGGTTTTTTTTTATTGAACTCAAATCAAATGTTTCCCAATTAAGTGGGGAATTTTGTTTGGGCGAGTAGAGTATTTCTTTTAATAGCGATTGCCCTAATATGTGTCTGCTTTGATTTTATCTGAGTCTGTCTTACAAGCTGTTGTGTCTGGCTATTGCCTAGATACAAATCTCTGCTGAAGGCAATTTTCGTATTTAAATTAATTATTGTTGTATAATTTTTAATTAGTTACTTTTGACAGGTTTGAAAAATAAATCTGGCATACTTTTAGGCAGTGAGTTAAAAAACAGTTATCGATAACAGGTGGACTGCTTTCGGTTGAGAGCTCAGCTGAGTACACGTGGAGGTATGCTCTATTCAGATAATGTAATAAAATTTAATGCTTCATATTCAAAGCGTAAAAAAAATGCCATTATCCTAAAATGCAATCAGGATTACATTGAAACTCTCAGCACTGAAATGAAAAAGTGAGATTATATGACAGGGGTTTGACATAGACATACTTTATGAAACATAAATG
>JAWNNL010000088.1:0-25933 GCA_035045005.1 Liodrosophila aerea
TACTATCGATAGTTTTCCCAACTCAGGGTTAACCTTTAACGTCTTGCATGCCACGCATTAATTACTTTAAACTTTTGTGTAAACGGATTTCAGTTCAATACTACTCTGCCACGCCCCGTTCCATACAAGAATTCGGCTGCTACAACCCATATAACATTAATGGCTTGTGGCTTAAGCTTTCAGCCAGCTGCAGGCGACCGCCATTTTGTCAACAATGGCGTCAATTAAATGAAAATGCAGCAGCAGCAACAACAACAACAACAACAAGGCATCGGCAAACAACAACTAAAAGACAATAAATGCATCTTAAGTGCCACATTAGACTTGTCAGGTGGCTAAACACAGAGAGACGACAACCTCACATCACCTGCTGCAACGGGTGCGAGTTGCAGCCGAGACACCCTGTATATATGGCATTGGCTGTCGTTCGGTCGTTCTGTATGCACAGTTAATTCAAATGCGATTATGACAACGCGAACAACGCCGGCTGATGAGCGAGCACAGTGGGCGGGTCCTGAGGGGGTGGGGTGGGGAGGATGTATGCAAAATGTAGGCAATGCGGTGGCAGAGGCAAAGCGCACAAGTTGTGCAACTTTGCGGTATTTGAACTTGTGTTGCAACAGAGAAATAGGCAAGATTTCTGCGGCTGCCACGTTTATGCGGACGGAATGAATACGTGAAAATAAAGGCCTACATTTAGTGATTGTAAAACGGAAGAAACTATTATGTGAAATTATGTAAACTAATTGTTAAAGTTTAACTAATTATAAAAATGAAATTTTACAGTAAATATCTCACATTTTTACACTGAAAACATTTACAGAACATTACTTGAATATTAACCTTCCATAAACTCATCTATTCTCTCAGCTTGTCCCTGGAATTTACGTATCAATTCGGTAGCAAGCACAACTGTACGTACTCACCGTTAGTTCCTGTGTTAAGCATCATAAATTATGCAATAGTTGCAACCACAAGAGGAACAGGAAGAAGAAGCAGCAGCAGCATTTGACATACCACTTTGATTTGAAGAGAAACTTTATTGTTGTTGTGCCAAACGTACATCCAATTAATCAAACGTTAGTCGTGCTCCACTACCAGCAGCTCGTCCAGAAAGTTTCGGCCACGTGGACATGCCTTGAAAAGAGTCAAGCAATTAGCACCAGCTTGGCCAGCAGCAAAGGCATCATGATAGGCGTTATCCAAATCCGCTTTGCCTGGACTATAGGGGGAGCAATCGTTAGCATGAGATTGAGATAGAAACATTGTGAAATTGTGTGTGTGGGTGTGTGTGTGTGTGTGTGCTTACCTTAACACAATGTTTAGAATTTCCGAGAAAATACCCACATGATGATGCACCTGAGCATTCTCGCATATGGAACGCATCAGGCATTGTTTGCCCACACTCATATCATTGTTTCGCCTGCCCAGATACTCCTCGAGTCCCGTGTAGACCAAGAGTCGTGCATCGTCCGCATATCTAACGCCTCCGTTTGCCGTATGCCTCTCAATGTTTCGTCTCATTTGCTGCACAGATCTGGCAAAAGTGTTCTCCCACTTGTCCCATGGCCAGATGGGCCTGGTGGGCAGCGTGTAGGTGCCGCCCTGTAGTGTATACGATAGCACGGCCGAGCGAAAGGACACGTGATCCTCCAGAGGTAAGGGCATCGATGGACCAATGCTGAACCTAATGGAGCCACTATTCTGAAAGATCAGACCACGTCGCTCACGATGCAAGAGGAAGTCCGTAAGATTATGACAGGCGAAGACACCTGCCAGAGGTGACAGCACCGAGAGAACAATCCAGAGTCTTATCACGCCAGACATGACCGCGTTTCAACACCAACTGTGGGTGTAACCAAGTGTAACCAAATGTCGAGCTGTGGACACTCTCTAAATGAGCCATCAACGATGACAAGTGGAAATTTCAGTGGGCAACATTTGGTTAGCCAATTAGCATAGGAATTGAGTTCTCATTCTCAATTTTTCTATTTTCTATTTGCACACGTGACAGTGGGACGATATACATAGATATAGATACATATGTGTGTATATATTCGGCTTATGCGTGACCCGCTTTGATATACGGGTCAAGATTAGGCCTTTGATGTAAACTGGAGACCACTTAAAAGCCCATTAAGAACGCACACACAATGCCAAAGGAAAAACGAAAAATCTTTTGCAAATTATTTATCCAAATAAACATGAGATGGCAGAAGAGACTCAGTGCGATGATATGGATACACACACACACACACAGTCGCACACACACAATGATAGTGTGTGGCCAAGGAAACTGTTTTGCTGCAGATAATATCCTTTTTGGTTGTTTGTGATTTGTCGACGTGGCCGGAAATGAAAAGCAAACAGCAAACAGCAACAACAGCAGCAGCAGCAGCATCAGCAGCAGCAGCAACATCTGAAGCGACAGCGCCAGCAGCATACAAATAAATTTGCTTAAATAACAAAAGTTAAAAATATTTCAACAAGCAACGAAGCAGTGATACACTATGCCAGTAGTATTAAGAATGTATTAAAATTTTTATTTATATAAATTTTAAAATTTGTATGATAATAAAAGTGTATTTAAATTAAATTTGATTACAATGATAAGGAAAATCTATTGAAATTATTTGAAATCAACTGAAAAGTAAAAAATTAATTTGATTAAATATAAGCACATTTAAATTAAAGGTAATGACATTTATTGTGATAATTTATCATATTTAAAACAATAGATTTTGCCAGAATAAAATCTAAGAACAGTTTTAATATTTAACCAAAAATTAAGAATATTTGATTTATAACAACTTATTTAAAAGCATAATTGAGTTTTATATTAATACTCAGTAAATCAATATAAATATTTTATAATTTTCTATGCAAGTTAATTATTTAAATTAGGTTGAATTATATATATTTTATTTATTAATTTTAGTATACTAATATTCAATGTTATATTTTTGTTAATAAAATTTGAAACGTCTAATAACTATCAGATTTTCCCCACTGTATGAACTGTTATACCTTTAGATAGAGTATTCCCACAAGTAACTAAGCTGCTTGCCGCAGCACACAGGCGACCAAGGCGACGATACACGCAAATTGTTATACTAGTAGCAGACACACAGACTCCACACATACACAGGCTGGATTGCAGCAGCAACTTGACATGCCTGACAAAAGCACAATGCTATGATGCCTCAAACCGCTCAATATCGCTCTGCTGCCCCTCCCCCCTCACACACAACAAGCATGTGGTTCATTTCCGTTTGGGGAACCGCAAGAAACTTAAGGCAACGCAAATAAATTCGTGTTGACAATTTGAATGATTTATTTATGGGTGCGTGTAACAAAAATCTAGCTATACTCGAGGGTAACAGAATAGAGAATAAACAAATACAAATGAGAGAACTACCACTACAAATGAAATTTATTTACTGTCGAGTTAGATGTTAATCAAAACTTAGCGATGTATCTCTGGGGAAGAGTCTCTTGATAAATTTGCCAACTGATTAGAGCAAGGCCTAAGACACTTTGCCATGTTTAAATATTGATGGGAGTAATTGTGGAAAAAAGTACTTAAGATATTCACTTTGATAATATTTGATCACATATTTGTGCTTTACTTTATGTATTACTTGATTGGGCATATTTTATTTAGCCCACTTTATTACGTTATTTACTTGTGGCTAAACGGGAACTAAGTTTGCTCTCCTTTTGCCACAATTAAACAAAGGTGTGGGTTGCCCTTCCTGGTTGCCAAACATTTCTCAAACTGTCGCAAGGCGACATTCCCTACCCTGACTGCCCGTCCCTGGTTCAAATTCTCAAACTATGGCGGACTCCCTAGTCAGTTGGCCAGTTGGCTGGGCGGAGGCGTCCGTGGCGTCTCTGACAGGGCAACTGTATATAATATTTATTATGTTGGCATAATAAATTGCAACATGGGGCAGATTCATTTTCGCACTTGTGGACATTTTTCATTTTGCTACCCGGGGACAGCTGCTCCAGTGGGCGGCGGCGGAGTTACGGTTGGGCAGTCGATAGCCGGCAAAAGGGTGTTAAAGTCGCAATGGCGCCACAGCTTCCCCAGCTCTGAGAATGATGAGCAAAAAAAGAAAGAAGAAGAAGACAAGTGAAAGAAAAAAGAAAGAGGAGCTTGTCCAGGCTGTTTACTGCATCGTAGCGCATCTTCCGTGGGCAACTTGCCATGTGCGCATTTTAAAAAGGAAATTTAATAAACCTTGTCCCATTTCATGCTCATTAGTGTCATGATAAATTTTAGAGCAACTTTCGCAGGTGAACCTGCACACCTTGCATGTAAAACTGGGTCTGCGAGGTCGACACGGACACACAGAGAGTTCAAAAGGGCCGCAGGCGCTTAACTGTTGCATTCCATGTGACCATAAATTAGAAAACTTTTTGCCGACGTACGACAAGTTTTGCTTTGATTTGCCCAGCCCTAACCAGGGCGGCATTTGCCGGAGTTTTATGGCCGTTTAATGTGCTGACATGCCGACAATTACCATGGCAAATTGCGCCAGAGACGAGGGTGGGGACCCGACCCGCTCCTCACTTCATAGAGCGCACATAAATTTATCCAATAATCTCATTGTTTTCACATGCGCTTCATTGCGCGCTTTTTAGCCGCGAATTGCCCAAGACACTCGTACTACGTACTACGTACTACGTACTACGTACTACGTACTACGTACTACGACGCTTGACTCTAACACTTTCTCCTTGTTGTTGTCCCTTTTGTCTTCTGGTTCTTCTCCTTGTTGTTGTTGTTGTTGCTGTCAGCAAAGTTTTACAGACACAATATGTCTGTGATGGTCTGCTACATGTGCATATGTGTGTGTGTATGTACATATGTGTGTCTATCTGTTTGTCTGTCTAGCTGTAAGTCTGTCGCGGCGTTTTGCTTGCAGCTGCCAACTGATGTTGCTACTTTTATAGTTGATGTTATTACTTTTTTGTTGTACTTTTTTTGCTGCGCTCTCTCTTTTGCTCACTGCAAGTTTTTCTCTTTTCTTCCTTAGCAGCTGCTGCAAATAATTGTACAAAAAATATGGCATTTATTCGCTGTTGCCAGAAGTTGAAAGTTGAATACCCTAATTTAAAATTGTATTATATTTTTTTTTAGGTTTTAATATGTTTATTTAGTATTAAAACTAACTAACATTATTTAATATTATGTACTGCAAAATATATGAATTATTTTAGTTAAGTTTTACATAATTGATTTATTTGAGCATTCAAGCAATAGTCTAATTTTCAAAGCTGGCAACGCCAGACAACGGTTTCCGGATCACTGGAGCAGGGGAGAAAACAACTGCAAGCTCAGTTGCTGAGTTGTTACACGGTTGCCACACAAGGTGTTTTTGCACCAAAGCGGTAGTGTTGCTGTGATTTTTGGTGAATTTGTATATTTTAGTTTGGCAACAGTGTACTTAACACATTTAAGTTTTGCAAAAGGCAAGTATGCAGTCAGTGCGTGAAAATATTTTTATTGAAGTGAAAACTATACTCGATAGTTGGTGTTCTAATATAAATATTTGTGGTGAGTCATCATTTTTCTATTTTATGCTAAATGTTACGCACATAGCAACAGTGCTAACTTATTTAATAGAGTATTTTTAAAGTTTGTATTGCTGCTGTTGTTGTTGCCATTATTGCTAGTTGCCTTTGTGGTCGCTGCTGCTGCTGCACTTCAGACGGCGTCGACGCTGGCGACGACATTTAAAGCGCCATGAATATGCAAAACTTTTACACTCGCTTTTTATGCGCAAATACATATACATATAAATCTAAAAAACAAAAACACAACAGCAGCAACAACAAGGATGCCAGTGGGGAGTGGGAGGGGGGTGGCTTTGCGCTATTAGTCGTCTAGCGGGATGTCGCCGGCATTGGCAACTTCTGTTGCCTCTCCGCGTAATAATTCCTCAATAATAACAGACTGACGCGTCGCGTTGAATTTGGAGCAGTGGAATGGGGATGACTGCAACGGCAAAACGTTTGACTATGTCCCCGGGAAATGGGAACTGAGAATTGTCAGCTAAGAAGAACCGGGAATCGAGTGAAGCCAACTCTGTGGCGGCTATAAAATAAACACTCGCTCTCTATTATTTTTTTCTCCTTCTTCTTCTTCTTCTTCTTGTACTACCCACAAGAGTTGCTCCTTCTGCGTTGCGCTGCGCTGCCTTCGGCTATGCGTTTTGGTTTTGTCTTTCGCAGCATACAGTACTTTTTTTTTGCTTTGTTGTCGCGGTTTAAGTTTTTGCTCTGCGGCTCAACAAAATTTGTTTGCATTTGCAATGCAGAATTAAATTATTGCTTCCTCTATCGTTTGTGCAGCTTCTTCTTCCACCAGTACCACTACACTCTTCTTCTTCCTGAATTTCTGCTTGTTTTGCGACGCAGTCTGAATGTCCTTTGCTCGAGACTCCATCGCGCTTGTCTCTGCTGTTGCGGTTTTTGCAGTATGTAGTTGTTGTTGCTGTTGCTGCTGTTGTTGCAGTTTGTTGTTCTGCGCACCGCAGCAACATTATCGCTGCGTTTGGCTCCATGTTGTTTTGGAGTTGTGCACTGCGGTCTGTGGGGCATATTGATTGGAACCCATTGGCATTTAAGTTTGCCCCATGACTTATGCATGGAGTTTCAGTGGCCAAAATGGATGGGAATCTGGTTAACCCCTAGAGCGTTATGCTAGTACGTAAAGTGGAAAGAGTAAATAAGAGAAACTGTAAATAAAAACAACTACATTTTGGTAAATTTAAAATTGTTTAAATTAAGACAATATATCCGATATATAGTACGTAAAGTGGATAGAGTAAATTACAGATAATATAAATAAAAATAACTACATTTTGGTGAATTTAAAATAGTTTAAAATAAGAAAATATATCCAATGTATCTAATATATCCAATACATATATCCAAAATATCTAATATATCCAATATATCCAATATATCTAATATATCCAATATATGGTATGTAAAGTGGAAAGCGTAAATAATAGAAAATTGAGAATAATAGAGAATGGAGAATTTAAAATAATTTAATTTAAGATAATGGTACATTCAATATATCCATAATATTTATTAATTATGCTAGTTGGTCCTAATAGTTTATTAAATCATAAATAAAGGAAGACAATGTATAGTAAATTCATTCCATTGACTATAAATTTGACTCTATTAGAAAGGAAATATAATAAATAAAAGTGAAGTATTTTATAAATATAGTAATATGTAAATATTTCAGTTTATCTGCTTCACTTCCACCATGATGTTTAGCAATTTGATTGATCTTCAAAAATACTATAAAAAACATATAAAAAATCTGCTAAAATATCTGTAATAAATTTGTAATTTCTCTGATACAACCTTATCTTTTTTAATTTAATCTAAGCCTAATCTTTCCAATCTAATCTAAGCTAAGCTTATCGCATCTTTAATAGCGTCTGCATTCCCACCTTTGTCCAACCCGCTCTCCCGTCTCCTGTGTATAATAACTTCGCATGCTATTATTTAAACTCTATAAGAAAAGGAATTTCCTTGACGCGTTTTTGCATATCCTGTTGCTATGTCGTTTGCTGTCCTGCTGTCGTTTACTTGGCGTTTTGCATTCCTCTCAAATATTTGGCGCCACATTTCACGAATAATTTTAGGATGCGACAGTAGCCAGCAGAAAATAGAAAATAAAATAGTGAAAATATAGTAAAAAATTCAAAAAAAAATTATGTAATAGTAGTAAAAAACGATAGATGGTTTTTGTGATTTTTATGGGCAGCGAGAAATCAACTAAGCGAGGCAGAGGAACGCAGCTTCCTCGGCTCATTGCGTGCCACTAAATTATGCACAGGGCAAACAGCTAGAAAAATAACAGAGTAAGGAGCGGAAAAAAGGAGGAAACTGAGACAAAACTGAGAGAAGAAAATGCTGAAGGTAAGCGTTGCGGGTGCTGCTGCCAAAGAAGTTTGCCAGCTTGCGCCATGACCTGGCCTAGCCCGAACTCTGAACCTGCTGCTCCTTTGGCATCACTATGCTTAAAAGTCAGCCATAATATGGCAGGGAGAGGGGAGGGGTTGCTACTGCTGGCTTAAATATGTTTTTGTTATTTATGCAAATTCGTTTTTGTTGTTGCCACTGCGAGGCAAACGCTGAAGGCAAACGCGTTGACTGCCAGCGACTATAGCTTTGTTATATTGTCATAATGCCAGAGCCAGAGCCAGAGCCAAGCCAAACAACCTACACATGGGGGGCGTGGGCGTGGGCGTTGGCGGGGGGCGTGTCGAGTGTCGGATGGCAGTAACCTGTTGGCATTTGTAACGCTTCGCTCATCGCCTGCTTGTTTATGTGCCAACACTTGCGCGCTTTTCTTTCAGCTTTTCAGCAGCCTTTCACTGCATCCCGAGCATTATGCAAATGCTCGTAACGGGCGCATTTTCTTGCTCATTTCCTACAACAACAATGATGGCAGCAACAACAACAACAACAACAACAACAATAAAGTTGCAAACTTTGACTTGACATTGCCAGCAGAGGCTCCTGCATATTTAATGCATCAACAATAGTTTTGAATAATGTAAGCTCAACATTTGACTAACCATTTTTGGCCAGAACACACTCACACTCGCACACACACACACTCACACTCCGTCTTTGTATCTGATATACCATATTTGACACTCAGTGTGTCTGTCTTTTGGGGTCGATGCTGGAGTTTATTACATTTTTACGTCATAATTTATAATGTGCTTGGGCCCTGGGTGTCTAATAACCGGGCAAGGCCAACATATTTGACATATTAAATAGCAACGCCCTGGGTTGCCTTTCTTCATAACAACAACAAACAACAACAACAACTACAACAACAACAACAAAAAAGTGCCTGAGAAATTGCTGGCAATTTATGGACCACAGGGTCACAGAACCGTAGAGCTAGACCTTGCCTGGCCAGCTTCATAAGCACAAACAAAAAACACTTGAAAAAAAAAACTTAATTAAAATTTCGACTGCCGTGTTCTGGGTCTAAAAAGCCCGACAGCCGGGCAAAGGGCGCGGCTTGTTTGTTTTGGGGGTGTTGAGTTAGTGCAGACTTTGCATAGATTTAACATTTTTAAGCTAAAGTGCGGCCAGGCTTTAAAGCTAAACTAGTAAAATTGAAAAGATATAGCAATAAAAATAAAGTTTACACGATTTTATCAACTTAATATTAGTTTAGAATAGAGAAATTATAATAATTATAATGGTAAGTTATGCGTAGTGATGTTTGCTTAGCTTAGCTGACATAATGAGAATCGCAGAGAGAGTCGCAAATATCGCTCATTACCCAATGAAGTTGAATAAGTAAAATGGCAAAACTTAGAACTTAAAATATACATAAATAAAACCATAATAAATAAATATCAAAGCAAAGAAGACGTTCAAGACAAACGCCAAGTATAATTTTAAGCTCCCTTTATTGCCTCGGCAAAGCAAAATTTAGTTAGCAAGTGACTTTCAGTGTTGCCAGACTGTTTTGGTAAATAGCGTTTATTTCTGCTAGCGAAATAAATCAAATTCAATTATATTGCCAGACAACTGTAAAGACGGAGGGAATAGGCGAATAATATGTTGGTAGGAAGGAACCATTTTAAAGATAGCTTTAATAAAATTAGGTCCGTTTTTGGGGCTTATACAAAAAAGGTCATTTAAACCTTTAAAATGTATATTATTTTGTTAAACAGCACAGAGTGACTAATATTTAATTATATTATATTAATTTATCTAAAGATTCATTTATTCGTTAATTTAGAATTCTAATAATTAAAACTTCAAGTGCAGCGTAATGACTTTTGCTTAGCTTAGTTGACATAATGAGAATCGCAGAGAGAGGCGCAAATATCGCTCATTACCCAATGAAGTTAAATAAGTAAAATATACATAAATAAAACCATAGTAAATAAATATCAAAGCAAAGAAGACGTTCAAGACAAACCCCAAGTATAGCATTCAGCTCCCTTTATTGCCTCGGCAAAGCAAAATTTAGTTAGCAAATGACTTTCAGCGTTGCCAGACTGTTTTGCAAAATAGCGTCTATTTTTACTAGCGAAATAAATCAAATTCAATTATATTGCCAGGCCACTGTAAAGACGGAGGGAAAAGGCGGATAAAATGTTGGTAGGAAGGAACCATTTTAAAGATAGCTTTAATAAAATTAGGTCCGTTTTTTGGGCTTATACTAAAAAGGGTCATTTAAACCTTCAAAGTGTATATTATTTTGTTAAACAGCACAGAGTGGCTAATATTTAATTATATTATATTAATTTATCTAAGGATTCATTTATTCATTAATTTAGAATTCTAATAATTACAATTTCAAGTGCAGCGTAATGACTTTTGCTTATCTTAGCTGACAAAATGAGAATCGCAGAGGGCGGCGCACAGGGCACACATTACTAATACACACACACATACGTATAACTGTATTTTATGTTTATGTAATTTTAGTGAAACTAATGTGTGGCCTATGCCTAAGGCTAACTGTGGTTGGAGTCTGGGATAGAAATTTGTGGGACAAGGCTTCGGCTCATGTACTGCAAGTGTATGAGTGTGTGTACTACACACGTGTGTATGTGTGTGTGTGAGCTAATTTATTTAAATCTCACTTGTAATTCATATTTTAGAGGCGTTGTCGGACGCATAATAAGCAAATGCCAGGCAGAGCAAGCACTAATGCTAGTTGTACTCCAGCATGTACTAGTCGGGAAGTAGTAGTTCGCCATACTAGCTCTATGTTGTGTGTGGTGTGTGTGTGCATGGGTGTGCGTGTGTGTGATATAAATTCAGCAAATTTGGCAGAGAGCAAAGTGTGCTACGTGTCGAGCACTCGTGTCGGGTGTAAATTTGCAGATAAGTCGCATTAGTTTGCCCCTATATTTCGGAGGTGCTTAGGAGGTTCTGCTTCTTCTTGTTGTTGTTGTTGCTGTTGTTGTTGTTGTGACTCTGGCTGGGTTATTATGTACTTAACGAGTGTTTATTAGCATTTTAATTACCTTTCGGCGCGTGAAAGCTGCGCGCATTAGTCAACCTTTAGTCCTGGTTCCAGGCATTTCTCCCCCGGGGTCTCGAGCCATGCAAAACTTTAATTATGTTTTTAAACTTTAATGAGATAGCAGCAGTGGCAGCAGCATCAACTGTTGGCGTGCTCAGGCACAATATTTGCTTTGAATATGCTATAAAACACTCACACACACACACACACACACACATGAGCATAACTTATGTATATACTCTATACATAAGCACTATGTACAAGTGGACGAATGTAAAAATATTTGCATTGCGCTTATAAAATTGAGTAAGATGCGAGGGGGGGAAAAAAATAAACGAGGAATTTGCAATAACTAATTGGATGTGCAAAAAAACTAACGGGTTGCTTTGGTGTGTATTGTGGGCGTGGCAGTTGCTTGTTAAAAGTTCATTACACCCATAGAATGAAAGCTTGTAAAGCGAGATGATAAATTAATCTACAGTGTGCAACGAGGCGCGCTATTGAGTGGGCGCGTCGGGGGAGGAGAGGCGACTGAAAAGGGCTCAAAAGGGAGCGTAAAAGAGAGCCAGAGAGAAGGGAAGAGAGAGGGGAGATTGAGCAAGATAGAGAGCGTGCATAAATGACGAGTTTAATTTGTATGCAAACAAGTTGGCGGCGTTGTCGACACAAACACAACGCTGACGTTGGCCCTGCAATAATTACACACACAAACACACACACACACAGTGACTTCAAGAAATGCCAGCGAGTGCATACACACACACACAAACAGGAAGCGGGTAATAGCTGAGCGAGCGTGGCAGCCATGTTGGACAGTGTTGCCTGTTTCCGTTTTGCCGCTGACGTGCGATTGTCAGCCATGAGGCATTGCTTGTCATGGACAACAGTGTCACAGTGTATAGGGTATACACTATATACTGTAATAGTTAGTTAATTGTAGCTTAGTATATGCAGTCGTATAAAATAAGAAATTAGCAGACTTCAATTAACTTGCACTGATTGAAACTTATTCACAAAATAGCAGAAACCACTGCAGTCAACTTTGATATTGTGCCATGGAAACTATCTTACAGTATTTCTAGTTATTATATGGATATACTATGTTCTTTTCTTAGATTCTATATACTTGAAAATATATGTAAAGTCACAACAAATGCAGCTGCCAAGAAAAAGCAGCAAAAGCACCAAATTGTATTAGCTACTTGGCTCCTGATCTCTCAGCTCAGCTTGGAGTACACAAAGCAATTGAAACTTTGATATAGTTTAGTATATAATAGTCTTATTAAACTTCTCCATAAATAACAGTTTTGTTGCGCTTGGGAACATTGTTAAGGTAAGCAGAATAAACTACTTTAAAATATGTATTATACAAGCTAGTAGCACATAAAGTTCTCAAAAGTCTACTAAACAGGGTTAGAAATATATAAAAATAACTTGACTTTCTCTACTTTCTTTAAGCTTAATTATTTTTTTTATTATATTAAATTTGTTATTTAATAACCATTTCTTTTAAGCTTAAATAAATTAAGAGTTTTATTATATTATATTTATTATATATAATCCAAGTAATCCGATTCTAAGGCTCAAGTTGAGCTTAGCAAAATTAATTTGAAAATAATCTTGGCTCGCCAAAAGGCTGAGTATGTCAAAAATCATCACCAGTAATCTTATTGTTATTGTCAATCTGTCAGTATAATATTATATAATTTTTGTTAATATTTTATTAACAATATTCTATAATTATTAAACAGAGGAAATAATATTATATCATTTTTGTTAATATTCTATTAACAATATTCTTTAGTTGTACAACTTACGTACACCGAAATGCCATCGGGAGAAGAGAAAACACGAACTGCTCGATTTGAGAACTACACAAGAACTAACTGACCAGGCAGACTGGCCGCTTTATTAGACCCTTCTTTGGGCATACATATTATTTCACATTTTACATTTACATTTTACATTCACTTAGGTACAATTTCATCTTATCTTATCTCTTAGGTAGTTTTCCTATTTTCAGGGTTTTCCCTTATCAGGGTTTTCCGTTATTTTATTATCTTGAGTCCAGACTGCTGTGTCTTAATTGTTTTAGGTCTAGTCTGGACTTTCTGTTTGTTCAAGGTCTATCTTTTATTATGTTGTCTGGTGAGCCTAACTCAATACAATGTCTAGGCTCACTGGCAGACTTCTTAAATGCTTAATAATTATATGTTATCTAATATAAGATTAAACATTAGTTATTAACCAGAGGAAATTGTGTTGCTTAAAGAATCTCTTTTATCCTCTGACTAAGTTCTGAGTTATATAGGTGTATAATAAATACTGATACTAATGTTTGATTATGTGATAACTAGCCTCTTTAGTTATAGCTCATAAACAGCTTCGACTTTAAGTATAGTTTATTGCCATTAAATAAATTAATAAAAATATATAAAAATATATAGATATTTTTGAGAATCTGCTGTTAAAAATTACATTTTTATTTGGCATATGCAACAGACAGAAATTGACTCAGTTCTACATCCTGTTCAAGAATGTATATACTTTGTGGATTTAGCCAAGTCTCCTACTGTCTATTATTGTTATTGGGCCTTGTTATAAAGAAACCCGTAAAGTTGAACAGAGCGTGCCGTTATAGTCACATTAAAAAGATCGTTTGAATTTCATGATTTACAACACATTATGCCTGATAAATTCTTGAAGCTCTCTTGATTCGCAATTTGGGCTCTTGCTTTTAATTGGATGGCTGGGTTGCCGGGAAATGTTTTGCAAGACTTGCGCATAATTAGCATAAACTTAAACAGTTAATTAGCGTAATAATTGCGTTAAATACGAAGAAGAAGCTACAACAAAAATGAAATTGGATTGCGCAGCAACCAAATAAGCAAGAGAGATAACACACCCACACACACACACACCCACACACACACCATCGACAACTTAAACTAAAACCGAAACTATTGGTGTCTTAATTAGCGTGCGTGTTCAATTACAATCAAGGCGTGGTGGCTGGAGGGCGGAAGGAGGGAGGGGAGCTCCCTGTATAATACGCCATTATCAGCTGCTGTTACTTGAATTTATTTTGCCAGACACAACGAACGCACAGAGAGACTTCAACTCTGGAGCAGTGGAGCTCTGGAGTGAACGCCACTCATGAATTTCAAATAATGTCGAACACTTTGACTTTGACTTGCTGCCGTGCGATGCCGTGCAATGCAATGCGATTGTCTAGGGTGGCTTTTTTTCAACTTGCTTTCTGCCAGTAATGTCCTTGTTGTTGTTCTTGGTAGCTGGTCGTGATTCCAGTCGTGATGCTTGGCATGCCAAAATCCAATGAAAGACGTTTAGTTTGCTTCATCTCCGCCCCCTACTCCCACTGCCGATCAACTCAATGTTGTCGTCGTCGCAAGAAATTTCGCAAAAGAAAACAAGCAATGAAATCGCATAACTAACAATGAATTCCTAACTTGAAGCTACTTGAGCAGCACAGCCCAGTCATAGGATAGTAGTAGTAGTAGGGAACGTGTCCTGTCCCAGCACACGTATTGCTGCACTGCACGATTTGTGCTCAAAGACTATCGACAGTTGAAGTTTCCCTGGGATTTTCATGCCACAGAAAACTAACTTGAAAGCGTATTGTCTTGCACCCCGGGTGGCACACACACATTCCAATGCTCTGTGTGTGTCGCGATTTCTTGTCAAGTTTCACATAGGTAGAAATGCGTAGATGTACTATATGTGGGGTATATTGATGGAATTTGATTTATAGGTATGCAAAGAACTGCAATTGGCTTCGATTAATTATGCCAAAATAGTGGCATAGTTGGTTGGCATTTTAAACAGAATTTAACTAATATATATAATTAAATGAACAGAGTTTTAAAGCGCAGCCAAAGTGAGTGGTATATGGGCAGTATTATTGGTACTACTTGGACAACATGTCGTATGAATTTTACCTCTTTTTACAAGAGGTTTTTAGCGTGTTTAAATCGAAGTATCGAATTGGGTCAAATACAACACGATTAAAGCTATTAGCAACTGTTGTTTGCTAAAGAAATAGAAGTATTAATTTTGCGCTATAAACATAAATAACATTAGGTATTATTTTAATGTTAGTTTTAGGAAGAATCGAACTCCAAAATTGACATCCTTCAAAGGTTCCAAAACAAAGCTGTGCGTCGAATCACCAACGCCCCATTTTACGTCAGGAATCACACGCTCCACAAGGACCTACGAATGCCAACGGTTTCTGCAGAGATTGCCAAATTCAGCTATAAGTACATCCAAAGATTCGACACCCACCGCAACCAGCTTGCAATCAACCTGCTGGACAACAGTCTTCACGTCAGACGTCTTAAAAGACACCACCCTCTAGACCTGCCCTTTAGGCCATCTAGTGAGTGGTGACCCTTACTCCCCTGTAAATACTCCCTTGTAAATATTCCCCATAAATGTAATACCTCTTTTAAATACCCCCTTATAAAATTTACTTATTATCAATAGATAGATTGTAAATAAACAGAAAGAAAAAAAAAAAAGTTTTAGGAAGAGAGCACAATAGATCTTTGAGGTCGCAGTTTTATATGTGTCTCTGATAAATAATAATAAATAATGATATGTTTGTTTTGCTAGCTCATGTATTTGGGACAGAACGAAAAATAGACTAATGTTTTATTTGAGTTTAAGTCAACACAATATTGACAAATATGATTTGCTTATAAAAAATAAAAATGACATTTTTAACAGAATATAGCTATGATATATAAACCTAAGAAATGAGCGTTTTACTGACTTTTTAATATATTTTTATTGCCATTATTTTTTATTTATTCTTTAGAATATTTTGTTAGATATAAACGTAATAAATAGGAGCTTTACTTTATCGTTATTAGTATTATTTTTTATTATTTATTTTTATTTACTATTATTGAAAATTATTAATATTATTTATAGTTGAATTTAATAACTAAATAATGAAATAGATTAGCATAATGATTAACTTTAATTTACACATTTTTATTTAATTTTAATTTAATTAGATTAAAGTTTTAATTGACTGAAATTCAGTTACTCTTAATCCATCAATATAAATTAATTTTTGTAAATTTGCTACTTTTATTATAAACATTATTATTTCCCTTGTAATTTTAAAGGGTATTTGCTAATTCACATCTATAAACTACTCTCAATTTCGCTGCTGCTAGTGCGAATTCTCTGCTGCTTGATTTAGTTTACAGCGCATATTTGATTTGACTTTGGTTTTCCACGCCGGATTTTCACAGACATGGCCAAGGCCTTAGCTTGAGCTTTGAGTTTACTTGCGTTTTGGTTTGTCATGCCATGTGCTATGATTTTTCGACGTTTGCCAATACATTCAATGTATTAAACATACATACGCTTATACGTTTATGTGTAATATACGTATATATACGTTTATGGTCGCCTATGACTCAGCGATAGTGCAAACGTTTGCCGTAGTACATTGAAATCTAATACGCTGAAAACGTTTGCAAACGTTTCAGTGACTTATCAAACGTTTCGTAAACGTTTACAGTTCTGCTATAAAAGCAGAGGCACGCTAAGCTTTCTTATCAGTCGAATGTGGTAGCTACAAGTGTAGAGAATAAGTTGTGAAGTGTTTTTTTCCAGTTATTAAATGGGCAAAGTAAATATGGATACGTTGCAGCTGATGCATCGGGTAATAAATCAAGCTAATAAGGCGCAAAATCTACTCATGGTTGTGGTGGAACAGTTGCAAGAATTGGAGAAGCCAAATAATAGTAGAAGAAGCAGAAGAGAGCGTAGCAACTGTCGCTGCTTGGACTACAAGGACTCCTCCGACGATGAGCTTGTACTGATGGAACGTGAGACTCGACGCTATCAGCGTGCCGATAGGCTGCGTGATCGTTCCAGGTCACGTGGACGCTCACGTGGGCATTCCAAAGGGCGTTCCCACAATCGTTCGCGTTCGCGTTCCCACACTCGCAAGCAATTGGAAAAAAACGTTGAAATTTAATTTACATATTTCTATTTACTTATTAATAAAAATGCAATAAAACAACTAAATTATCATTTGTTTTAATTCACTCAATAGTTTAAATTAAATTTACATTTTGACTGCAAAATCTAGTAGTTATTTGTTCAATTATTTGGAAGAAAATAAAAACTATTTACATAAGCAAAATGCATTGGCATTGGAGTTTACATTTCCAATTGATTTCTCTGTATATAGAAGTGTATAACTTGCCATGCTTCAAGTAGAATAAATGTTTTTCAACAAACATAAAACTAATTTATTGTTGGCTTTTGTTAAAAACTGACTTTGTTCATCTTTGATTTGGCCAAAAGTTAAAGACAATAGAAATGGAGCTAGGTCGATAAACATGTTTGTATGTATATGCAAACATTATTGTTTTGTCTATATGAAAGAAAGGAAACTACAATAAAAGTATAAATTTAAAATACCCTGTACACTGTTAAAAAGTATATAGCTTTAAAAAGAAATAGTATTAGAGTTATAAGGTTATATACAGCATTGTCGTATGACTATCAAATGAGTTTCATTTTCTTAGCAGCTCAAAAGTATGCAACGCTATTTACTTAATACAACACTGTTCCAATTCCAAGCATATACATTTCCATTGCATACTTTTGAGGTGCTAAAAGAACTCATATTGCCATTTAACTGCCTTATTAGTTTCATTTTCTTAGCAGCTCAAAAGTATGCAACGCTATTT
Source organism: Liodrosophila aerea (assembly GCA_035045005.1). Taxonomy (NCBI): domain Eukaryota; kingdom Metazoa; phylum Arthropoda; class Insecta; order Diptera; family Drosophilidae; genus Liodrosophila; species Liodrosophila aerea. The sequence continues at coordinate 17,788 of JAWNNL010000088.1, forward strand.
ATTTAATACTGCAGGGTATTGAAGCGAATAAACAATGCTTAAAAAAAAACACAGCACTTACCATTAGCCACTGCAGCAACGAAATCCGATATGTTGGATACTTCTAAGGGAGGCTGGGCTGCTGCTGCTGCTCTTGACTTGCATTTCAAGTGCATGACGTTGCTGCTGCTGCTGCTGCCGTTGCTGCAGTCAGTCTATTGTTGCAGGCCACTTGGCTATTCAACGAAACAATGCCACTGACTCTGTACATGACGGCATTTCAAATCGCTGTGCATAGAATGTACGAGTATGTAAATGTGTATGTAAGCAGGTATGTATACACTGTTATTACAGCCTTTGTTGTTCTTGCCACTGCTACTGTGTTACAACTACAAAACCTTTAACATTGTTGCTGTGTGGCCTGTGTCGTTGCGATAATCGCTGTTAATGCAAAACCACAACGAAATCGATGCATTGATGCATAATTTAACCGCACAACTTGAGCCCCCCCCCAAGATGCAAAGCAACGGCTTATCAGCATCTCTAATCAAGGCAATAGCGCATAGTTGCCTTATCGATAAAGAGCAACAGCAGACAGTGAATGGCTGTAAGATGAAAAAGATAAAAGGCAAAATATAGCTAACTGTGTCTAAAATAATTCTACAACAGGCTGAGGGCTAAAGTAAACAAGCAGCCAAGGGGAAAAGATACAGGAATGTACAATGGCAGCGTTGAGTAGATCTTAGTGGTAAAAATAATAAATATATATACATAATAAGAGAAAAATAAAACAAGAGAATAAGAAATAAGAGAAATTTGCATAAAGTAAAGTTAAAACCTATAAATAAAGATAATGCATTAAAATAAAGATATTTAAAATAAATAAATTGTATTGATTTTTTATTGTATATAAATGCAAACCTTTTGCTAGGCAAAAACCCGAATGTATAAAATAGAATGGTACCTCGAAATTCAATAGAATATTAGATATGTAGATTGATATATAAATTCTCTATACCTAATTAAAGTAAAATTTCAACTGTATTTAAGTTTGAGAGAGAGTGTCCATTTGCTTTCGGAAATTCATAAATTAAGTTAAGGGCATCGAAACATAGTTGTAAAAGTCGAGTAAATTTCCCAGTAGCTAGAAATCGTAGTCTTAAAAAATATATATTAGGTTTTCTTATTAATAAATTAATAAATAATTCCAACATTCATATTTGGGAATGTTGTTTTTATATTATTATAAAATAAATGAAAGCAAAATAATTTCTTTTCAAATTTCTCTCATATTATATTTTCATATTTTATATATATTTTCTCTTACACGCTTCACTGAAATATCTGAGAATATCTGGGACTCAAACTGAAGAATCAGTATCTCATTTCATTAAGGAAATATTATAAATGAAATATATTAAATAGAGCTACTTTAATTTTGTGCAGTACACCCAGAATTGGGTCTCATTTATTCATAGGCCAAGACCTAATCAGGAATGAAGAAAGTGTAGAAAATATAGAGTTAATCTCTTCCTTTATTTAATGGGACTTTTTTCTAAGTATATATTTAAATACGGGCTTAAAAATTACTCAATTTTGTGGAATTTAAAAATAAAAAAGGTTTTAAATGCTGTACTACAGCTAGACAGTGAAAAACGTATGTATTTTTTGGACCCATCGTACAGCTGTCAGTTTGCGCGTTGGCAGCGTCGACATTTTTATGACACACCGACACTAAGGCATACAACACGCCCCACACACACACACACACACACACACACACACACACACACACACACACACACACACACACACGCCCACAACGTACACACACACAGCTGCCCAGGTTGTGCCATGTGAATGGCTGCAGACAGTCGGACAGGTGTTGGGGCCGTGGCATAGACAGCGGCATCGACTTGTTTACATATATATGGGAGAGCAATTTACAAGCGAGAAGAAGCCAAGGCCTTGAGAAGACTTTTGCACAAATTCTAATAAATGTAAAAGAAATTGTATGAGGTTATGCCACGGCAGCTGTGAAAATAGCAAAACGCATTTGCAGTGCTGCCAGGGAAAATGAAAACTAAACGAGTTTTCCTGCCGCTCTGCCAGTTAAGTCAAGTCAGAGGTAGAGTCAGAGACAGAGTCAGAGGTAGAGTCAGAGGTAGAGGCAGAGTCAGAGTCTTGTCGCGTTCTGTGCCTCCTGTCAGCAAATTGCCAAGGCAGTGCGTAGGCGAGGTGCTAAAGAACGAGTGAGCTCAAAAACTGCTGAGTTTAAATGGATATCGTTTTAATTTTTTCCATTTGCTTGTACACTGATAAAAAATCCAGTTAAAATAAGACGTAGGTTCATAGAATCGTTATGAAAGTAGATTAAACTCAATGCCAACTTGATTTTGGAATTGCAATCAATGAAATTAGAATTTCTAGATGAATAAAAGTATTTTCCGTTTATTTTACCTATTTATTCTCCTATATATTATTTATTTTTCTATTTTCCAATAATAGTCTGTGCTTGAAATAAGATTTTCCAATCTGAAATATAACCTTTTCATTCTCTTTTTATTTTAGAATTTTTCTTGATATTACAAGTTTGTTGTTTAAGATTTTCCCTCTTTTTTTAGTAGTGTATCTATATATTTTATGTTTAAATTACAGACGCCGTCAGGTGATTTGTGGCAGCAGCAATTTGCAGCGCCTTAAATTGGCTTAGCAGCATTTGGGGCACGTTGCGTATACGCCCGGTTGTACTGCTTGCTTCACTGACTTTACATAACGGCTGCTGATTAGTGCATAGACATAGTGTGAGTGTGTGTGTGTGTGTGAGGTAGTAATGAGCCTCTGACCAGAGTTAATAGTGGGCTGCAAGTAAGTAGGACTCGAAATACATAACGAGGCCGTTGCCATGTGCAACTGCCAACTACATAATGGCCCCCAAAAATGTGCGTGTATGCGTGCAGAAATACACACACATACATATCTATATATATGTATATGTATGTGCGTATATGGGCTTGCAGTGCGTACGCAAAATTCATGTCTCTATACGCACAACGGCGGCGAATGCAAATCAATAATGATGACCTGAATACGTATGTTGCAGCCGCTTAAACTCAACTGGACTGGACCTGCCCCAAATGCAGCACGCCCCAAAAATATGCAACATGCAGCAGCACAACATACTATACTCTCTGCTGCAGTTCTGTCGGTCGCTCTGTCTGTCTGTCTGTCTGTTATTGTTGTTGTTGGATTTCAATTTGCTGCCTGCTGATGCTGCTGCTTTGCTGCTGCTGCTGCTGCTGCTTCGGCTACTGCCTACAGTGTCTACACACAATTTTTCATTTTCATTTACGCTTTCGACAGCTGCGTTGCGTTTACTCTTTTGCTTTCATTGTCTTCTGTGTGTGTGTGTGTGTGTGTGTGTGTGTGTGTGTGGCACGCTTGATTGTACAAAGCGCAGCTTTCAGTTGAAAATTTGTAAAGAGCCGAGCAGAGCAGCCGCTGTTGCCTCTTTTACCTGTCTCCAGTCTCACATTTTACTACGACTCCACAAGTCCACAATACATAGGCTCGGATACATACGAGTACGAGTGTGTGCGTGTGTGTGTGTGTGTGCCATATTTATGGGCCATGTGCATGTGTGTGTATGTATCCATATAGAGCATCTCCTGCTGCTGCTGCTGCAGTCCGTTTTCATTGTGGGTCAGTCCCACTTGCTGTCGTTTCGACGTTTTTATGCTTTCGGAATCCGCTTTACACTCACACACACTTCTCGTATGTACTATTATGTACAAGCATGTGTATGCGTGTGCGTGTGTGTGTGTGTGTGTGTGCATTGCGTATACGCCGTGTCGCCCATTTTGAGCCGCACCTCGAATCGCCAGCTGCTCCACGGCTCGTTGTCTGTCCGTTTGCATTACTCATATAAAAAAGAAACAACATCCACTGCAATACAAATAAAAAATATAAATGCGTGCAAATAAAAAATTGCTAAATATTTATTCATTTACGCGGGAAACCAGGGCTGCGGCATACATCAAATTTAAATATATGCAATAAATATCTGCAATAAAACTAATTTCCTTTAGTTTGCGTTTATTTGCATTTAAATAAAAATATTATTATAAAATATGCAATAAAATCAAACAGAAATCAATTGATATTCTTGATATTACATTGCATTTAATACTATTAAATTTTCCAATTTTATCAAATCAATATGAAATTAGCTGAGTCATTCTATCGAGTTGAGAAAAAAGTGTAGCAGCCTTTTGAGCTGCGCTTGTAATACATCAGCCTGAAAGTATGCAACATTTGTCGGTTAATATTTTATTATTTCGATCATTTTTGCTAATAATAAAAAATGTTATCAATCAATTGATATTCTTGATATTTCATTGCATTTAATACTATTTAATTTTCTAGTTTTATCAAATCAATATGAAATTAGCTGAGTCATTCTGTCGAGTTAAGAAAAAAATGTAGCAGCCTTTTGAGCTGCGCTTGTAATACATCAGCCTGAAAGTATGCAACATTTGTCGGTTAATATTTTAGTTTTTTATTAATTCGATCATTTTTGGTAATAATAAAAATGTTATCCTTTAATTTACATATAAGCTATTAAGTATTTATTTATTTATTTACCATTTATTAATTTAATTTCAGATATGATAATATATTATAATATTGATATTATTTTAGTTCATATACATATTTTATATAATTTAATGAAGAATTTAGATATTAATTATTTATTTATTTGCTATATATTAATTTAATTTCATATATGTTATTATATAATTATATTGATATTATTTTAGTTCATATATTTTATATAATTTAATTTACAATTTATAAATATTCAACGTCATTTGACTCTTGCATATTACTTACCACATCACAAATAGTGTTAGTGCAGCCCTGGTCATGTGGCAGCAACAACATGCAGCAAGCTTCTTCTTCACTTTTTGCTGCATCTTCTTTGTAATGCGTTTGCTGCAATTTTATTTATTGTTCACTGCATCTGCATGTTGTTGTGCTGTGTGTGTACGGCTGAGTGTGTGTGTGCTTGTGTGTATGAGTGTACGAGTGTTGCATTTACGCCTGCTCCAATTTATTTATTGTATGTGTATTTGTTTATGTAGATATGCATGTGAAACTTTCAACAAATTGTTGTAGCTGTTGTTGTTGTTGCAACTTCCAATTTTTTCATCATTTTTTATTGGGCGTTGGCCGCTTTATCGATTGCTTTTCAAGTGTGTGTGCGTGTGTGTGTGTGTGTGTGTGTGTGTGTGTGGCTCTTGGCTGACTTGGCTGCAATGCAATTTCAATTATGCACGCACAAATAATTAAATTGTTTTAATTGCGCGAAACGAATTTACCATGTTGTTAATTAAGGACTCGTAAGAGCTCGGTATTCCCAGCGCATTAAATCAGACCCTAGTGCTTATCAGACATGACAACTGCCTTGTGGCAGGCACCTCGAGGGGCCCAAGCAGTATTATCAAGAAGCCTTTTGCTCATGCCTTTCATTTCACTCCTCTTTACACTTGTCATTCTCCTCCATTCCATTCCCTTCCTTTTCATTCCTTTCCTTTCCTTTCATTTCATTTCATCTCATTTCATTTCATTTCGTTTCGTTTGGAGCTTATCTAAAATTACTCTATGCACACATCCAGTGGGAGACGCATGTGGGAAATTGACGAAGTTCAGTGAGTATGTGTGTGTGTGGTGTGTGTGTGTGTGTAGTAAGATTAGAAAATATTAAGGTCAACAGGTTAGTGTGTTGTACCCAAAGGACATAAAGAGCAGCGCAAAACTGTTTCAAATTTCAGTTGAAAGTAGGTCTTAAAAAAGAGACCCTCACACACACACACACACACCTCTTATTGTGTATTGTGTGTGTATTTTGATTACTGCCTAATTTTGTGACGGGCTGAATATAACATGGCATATACTTAACGCTTTCACTTTGGCACCCGTGTAGGGCATCTGCAACTTCCTTTTGATGTGAAGTTTGTGTGTGTATGTAGGCTGTGTGTGTGTGTGTGTGTGTGTGCGGTTTTTGCTTGAGTGAATGAGGGAATACTACCCAGCACCTCTAGCCAGCGTTCACCACTGCACTATGGGAAATATTTCCATTTTTCAAATATAAATTAATAACTCAAGAACGGAATGGGATATTTTGATCTAGTTTTTTGCATTAGGCTTCTAAGATCAATAGTAAACTGTGCCAGTAAAATGGGCGTGGCAGCGCCCTTTTTTAATTTTTTAGGGTATGTAAATTCGGTGTTTTTGAAGCGATCCGGACCAAACTTACAAGTTTTGTGTTTAATCATTCTATTAATACTTTGTCCAAATATGATTCAAATCGGAGAACTATATCATATAGCTGCCATAGGAACAATAGGTTAGAATACAAGTTCTTATATGAAAAACTTTTTTTGAAAAAAAATTTGGTTTTTGCTTTTTAAGTTACATTAATATTTTAAAATAATAATGTTTTTACTTAATTTTCTTTTAAAAAACTCAAGAATTGCATTTTCTTGGTTAGAGTTGCCTTTCTGCATGCGCCATACATCATACAGCGCCGCGTTTGAAAGCCCGTAGTCACCTGCAAAAATCTAATTTGCGCAGATTGTGCGGATTTGTGCACATTGAGACAAAGGTAGCCTTAAATCACAATTAATTGTTCTACGACATACACTTGGATGTACATTAATGGAACCTAATTGACGTTTTGTATGTCTCCGTAAAGTTGATATTTCTTTCTCAGAAATTACCTTTAAAACCATTTTCTAATTGTACAAAATATTAATAGAACACGCACAGATACAAAATATTAGTACACCCAACACATAGTACAAAACCGTACAATTGATATCCATTAAAAATATTGTACAGAACATGTTTCACGTTATCACAATATCAATTTGAATATTAACTGCTAAAATGTGCAATCTTTTAGCACGGGCTTTTAGACAGTAACAGCTGACTTAACAGCTGTAAGGCTTAACAGTGGTCTGTTATATAACAGTTTTTGGTATAGAGCTTTACAGTTTGAACATTTTTAAAGATGATAGCACAAAAAAAATACCAATTTAATTACTTTCACAAAATGACTTAATATACGAAAAATGGAAATATTTCCCAATGTGCACTGTCGACCGACGCAATTTACGTACAATTGCCACAGCGTGAGTGTGTGTATGAGTGTAGTGTGTGTGCGTGCTGATGCTGCTGCTGATGACGATGGCAGGAACGTTTCAGCAACACTTGTCGCAAAATGCCGCATTAAGCAACAGCAACAACAACGTGCCTGGTATATAAAGTCGCCAACACACACACACACACACACACATAGAATCATTGGCATTCACATACACAGAGTTCTCAGTTGCTGTTTCGGTTTCAGTTTGAATTTGAGTTTTATTCTGAGCAATGGTTAAATTGTGTATGCAGGTTGACATATCCATTTGATTACTCGGTTTGTGAGTAACGTTTTGAATTAATCAGATTTTTGTGCAGTGTAACAAGAGATACTATGATAGTCAAGTATCATAAAAACTATTGAGGTTGAATGGAAGCGAATAATAAAATACATTTGCTAGCTGTCCATTCGACTGCTCTATTATTGATTGGTGTGAGTCTGTGAACTGGAATTTGTAGATAATAACTATTATTAACATATATATGTTATATTACAAAGTACTTATATTTTTATTGACAGACTAATAACAAAACTGTAACTATAAAAGTTATAAATTTGCTAAAATTATAAGAAAATCACAAGTTAATAATAATATTTCCGCATCCCATTCATTATAGTAATGAAATTATATATAGTACCTTGTGGGTCTGCCACGCCTCCTTCGTCACAATCTATTGTACTTTATTAAAGAACAGGATCTATAAAAATATATAACTGAAAACCAAAATGTCTTAATTCAGAATAACTATAAAAAAGAATTAGTCAAATTATTGATTTTTAAAATTCATTTAATAAATATATATAAATTTAGTAACAATCTTATGTCTTTTATTTGCCACTGCCGAATTAACTTCTAGTCTTTTACAACACTATTATTAGTGATGAGCTTTTCTTTTGACATAGCAATAGTGATGGTCGTGTTATCGTGCATAGATGACATCGCGCTATCGGGCTACT
>JAWNNL010000090.1:0-18595 GCA_035045005.1 Liodrosophila aerea
GCTTTTTAGGCTGTTTGACACCTCTATGTATTGAATGCTTAGTGGTTATAGTTTACCGTAAATGTATTTACATACGGTTATGTGGTGTAAAATTACAGTTATATGTATACGTATGTATGCATGTATATATGTATGTACATATTACTGAAATTTGACTACTAATTTTGCACAAAATTCAGAAATTACATGTTTATGAATTTAACAAAAAAAAAGTACGCATCTGAAAGGGATATGTATGCATATATGTACATAGATACACACATACATTCGTCTACTTTTGAGTTACACATAATAATTGTGTAAATATGTAAGGAAATAAATTTATAGTTTAATTATTTGTTTCATATAATAGAAATTGAGAAGGAAGTGGACGACAAAAACACTAATCCGCATTCTCCACACCAAAAACGGAATTCGGATAATAAACTTAAACTCATGACAGCCGTAACTACAAGTAAGTTTAATTAATTTGAGAGAATTGAGTTAATTATGTTGTTTTACGATATATATAATTTTTATATACATATTATTATTTACAGGCGTCATTGAAACAACTGAGGAACTCACCAATGCCTTGAATGAAAGCGAGGACTTGCAAGTGCCTGTAAATACTAAAAACAGTGCTAGTGTTGATGGCTGAGCTTGTTACAAGTAAGTTCTTACACATATATAGACCTATGTGTAGTTTTTATAAAGCTTGTTTTATTAACAATCTATTTATTTATTAATATATGTCGAATCGCTATTAATTTTGTTAAAAAAAAAAAAAACAACATGTACCAATTTTGTCATCTCTATTGAATATTGTCATCTCTAATAAAACTGTCATCTCAATTGAAATATTGGCATCTCTGTTAAATAAAATGTGTATACCATTTTTGTCTCATCCTTTTTATCTCCGTCTTCTGTTTACTGTAAGAGCGAGTTCAGCAGAGCTCTCTGTTTCGCGTAGCCTCGGCGCGACAACGTGTTAGAAAGAGAGAAAGAGAGCAATCGCGGCGAATTCGATTAGTTGCGTTTCAGACAATGCTTGGATGATGCAATATTGTGAAATAATTCAGTAGTTGCTGAGCGTCATAGAAGAGTGGTCACGAAATGTCACAGCCGAGGAAATGCACAACTCGCAGCAATATTTCAGAGGCGGCTTTAATAATGGATAGCCACAACTCCACTCCGACATCAGAAGTGGGATCGCCTCAGCCCCAAGTCAATCCTGATGACCGTTTGTGTGCCTTGCTGAAAATGCAGCACCGCAATCTAATTAAAGTACTTAGTGCCGTGAAAAATGCGCAGGCGGCACCAAGCGCGTCCAAATCAGTTACGTTCCCGAAGTTCAACCCTGATTCCGCTGGTTCCAGTGCATCTACCTGGTGTTCTACGGTGGACCTTATTGTAGGGAAAATCCTCTGGACGGCAGTGCTTTGCTTATAGCGCTAACCAAATCCTTGGAGGGTGGTGCTTCCAACTAGCTCTCACAAATCTGCTTTGCAGGAATGAACTGGATTCAATTTAAAGAAATGTTCCTACAACAGTTTGAAGGCAATGAAACGCCAGCAGCGACGGTATTTAATGTTTTAAACAGCCGCCCAAATGACGGCGAATGCCTGGCGCTGTATGGAAGCCGATTGGTGACTACTCTTATGGCAAAATGGAAGACAATGACACCAGAAGAAATTGCAGTGCCGGTAGCCTTATCGCATTCGGCAACCATAGATGCTCGGTTGCAACGCACGTTGTTTACAACCACAAGGACCAAGTTCGAGTTCTGCACGTTCATCCGAGTCAAAAGCTGGACCAATTAATTGCTACAGATGTGGAAACGAGGGGCATATTGCATCAGCGTGCCCTAAACGACTGCCGATGGGAAGCCAAAGCAAAACGGACGAAAAACGCGTTAACCTATGCCATGTTGCTGAGCCAATTGGAACATTGATTTCATCCGGTGAGTCGTATCCATTTTGCTTCGATTCTGGAGCCGAGTGTTCACTTGTAAGGGAATCTGTGTCTATGAAACTCTCAGGCACACGAGTTAATAACATCGTTACATTAAAGGGTATTGGAAATAATACTGTCACTAGTACATTACAAATTTTGTCAAAAGTGATTATAAGTGAATACTGTCTTGAAGTCCTTTTTCACGTAGTACTTAACAGTTGCATTAATTACAATATAATAATTGGTCGAGAAATCTTAAGTCAGGGATTTAGTGCTACGATAACAAATGATGAAATCAAATTATGTAAGACTTAGTCTGTACATACCCTTTCTGCTTTGAAAAATAATGTCAATCTTGCAAATGTGGATACCGAATTATGTGGTGTAGATAAAGAAAATTTGTTAGATATTTTAAATGAATTTTCAAAATCATTTATAGACGGATTTCCGAAAAGCCGCGTCACAACTGTCGAGTTAGAAATACGTTTAATTAACCCAATTAAAACTGTACACAGACGACCATACAGGCTTAGTATAGAAGAAAAAGAAATAGTGAGAAATAAAATTAAGGAATTGCTATTATCCAATATAATTCGCCCCAGTAGTTCCCCATTTGCCAGTCCTATGCTACTCGTTAAAAAAAAAATTGGATCAGATCGCCTTTGTATAGATTACCGCGAGCTAAATGCAAACACAGTTGCTGAAAAATATCCCTTCTTAACCAAGATTCTTTAGTTGTTTGGATATGGCCAGCGGGTTCCACCAGATCCCTATTAATCCAATTTCGATTGAGCGTACAGCGTTTGTGACTCCAGGGGGCCAATACGAATTCCTAACTATGCCGTTTGGGTTAAAAAATTCTCCATCTGTATTTCAGCGGGCAATTATAAAAGCGTTAGGTGAGATTACGTAATCGTCTATATGGACGACATCATGATTATTGCACAAACCAAAGAGGAAGCATTAACAAGGCTAAGAACGGTTTTAAAAATGTTATCACGGGCTGGGTTTTCTTTCAATATTTCCAAATGCTCATTCCTTAAATCAAGCATTGAATATCTTGGGTTTCTTGTTAGTGAGGGTGAAATCCAACCAAATCCACGCAAAATACAAGCATTGGTCGCCTTACCCCCTCCACAGTCCGTGACCCAAGTAAGACAATTTATTGGCCTTGCCTCTTATTTTCGGCAATTTGTGTCAAAATTTTCAGAAATCATGAAACCATTATACTGTTTGACCTGTAAGAATAAAACATTTGAATGGAAACATGAACACGAGCAAATACGACAAAAAATTATCAAAACATTAATAGATGAACCCGTTCTTATTATATTTGATCCTCAGTATCCCATTGAGCTGCATACTGATGCCAGTATGGATGGCTATGGCGCTATTCTACTCCATAAAATAGATAATAAACCTCGCGTTATCGAGTATTATAGCAAACAAACATCTCCTACGGAGTCACGATATCATTCATATGAGCTTGAAACTTTAGCTGTGTATAATTCCCTGAAACATTTTCGGCACTATTTACATGGCCGACGTTTCGTCGTATTGACTGACTGCAATTCGCTAAAAGCCACTCGCACTAAAGTTGAACTAACGCCAAGAGTGCACCGTTGGTGGGCATATACGAGTATGCAGTCATTCGACTTTGACATTCAGTATAGGCCAGGTGCTAAAATGGCTCATGTTGATTTTTTTTCGCGTAATCCCATATGTAAGCGGGCTAAGACATTTGCTATTACAGGTATAGAAAAGAAGCATATCCTATTAGCTGAAATTACAGATAACTGGCTTCTTGCTGAGCAACAAAAAGATTCAGAGATTTCAACTATTGCATCTAAAATTCAAAACAATGAACTCGAGGAGAATTTAGCAAGAAGTTATGAATTGCGCTCAAAAACTCTTTTCCTTAAAATTCAGCGAAACGGCAAAACTAGATGTCTTCCAGTTGTCCCTAGAGTTTTCAGATGGTCGGTGGTAAACCATGTGCATGAAGCAATCGTACACTTGTTACAGAACTAGTTGTTACTCTGTGGGCTGGCCGGCTGCTCATCGGAATCTCTTTGGGTGTTGTCCGACCCTGGCCCCTAGTTCGCACAATGAACATCAATCGATCAACAGACACTATCGATATACATTAACTTCCTTCACTAACACAACAACAAAAAAAAACAGCTGTGCGAAAATCAGAAAAACAAAACAAACTACAGTAGAATACGAGGATAGACAAATAAATTGTTTTATACACAACGGCTGAAAATAAAAAAAAGGAAACATTGACATTTACGGATCCATGGCCATTCTGGACTCCGGCCCGGAATCCGACGCACCCGCCCTACCTGAGGCATTCTTCGCATGTCTCCCTCTACTGGCCATCAACTTGGATGCTTCATCCCATGGCGGTCATCGCGTTCTCTCTCTCCCCACTAGGACCTACTCAGACATCATATTTTGTTTTCTCATTTCAATTTCAATTTCATTATTTATTTCTTATTTTTAATAGTTATATTTTCTATCCTACTTAAGGTGTACACATTCTTAATGGAGGCGATAAACCTGCAGTCAAGGTGGCCTTTTAAACAAGGATCGGCGCGGGAGGTTTATTAGTATGTATGTACATATATGTATTAAAACTACCTTAACCCTGCCTCAAGAGCTCAAAAGGGGAGTTCAGGTATAGTGGTAGTGTAATGCGTGCCTTTTTTGTTAAGAGACGAATGTATTTACTGAATTTAAATTTTTTTGTTCACTTTTCATAGATACTTATATGTCGCCTTGGAACAAACTCACCGGTGTCGTCCAGATTGCTGCCAACAAATACGGCGTGTGGTGACGGTGATATGCTCGCTGTTCGTGATTTCCAATTGTCCACGTCAGAATATATCCCTATGTATTGAATCCGTTTAAATTATCCAATGTGCAGAAATCCCATAAATCCAAGATTGATTCCAGAAATGTGCAAAATCCGAAATGACCAACATGTGCAGAATCCAGAAAATCCAAAAATTATATAGAATATCCAAAATGTGCAGAAATCCAGAAAATCCAAAATGTGCAGAAATCCAGAAATATATAGACTGTCCAAAATAATAGTGGCTCGGTCTGGTCGTCTCTTGACCGAGCCAGCACTGTATAATATATATAATTGCAATAAATATAAAATCTTTTTTTGCTGCCTAATTCTGACTTACAATTTGTTTTTCTTAGTTCTTATTTTTTTTCTCCTTGCACGGAGCAGCTTGCTTCTGCGTTGACCGGCGGTTTTATTTGCTCTGATCTGCCTAATTCTATCTACGCTATGGAGTGGCGGTAAACTTATCCTTCCCTTTTCCGTTCCTTTTTATCCCGTTCCTTGATTTGCGTTCACACCAAAAAGGAAGAAAAAAAGGTCAGTGCCCGGGCAACTTCAAGGGCATTTGAATGGTTCCCGTTTGGCGGCTGAGCGAAACGGTTGAGCACTCTCTTGCGTTTCGGCGTTGCCACCTCGCAAGCTTCTTGTCGCCCCATCTGTCTCGTATCGATATTCGATAGCAAAATGCAACACACTTAGGATGGGAAAAAACGTTAGACAAAATGTACGAATTTTATTGGTTTGAGCATATGGCCAAGTACGTCCGTAAATTTGTAGACACTTGCATTACTTGTAAACTAACTAAACCTCCTTCGGGAAAGTTGCCAATCGAACTCCACCCAATACCCAAGGTAGAGATTCCATGGCACACGATCCATATGGATATTACGGGCAAATTAAGTGGCAAGAAGGATCAGAAGGAGTATATTATCGTACAAATAGACGCATTTACGAAATTTGTTTATTTGCACCACAAGGTAAAGGTGTTAACTGCCATTGAAAGTAGCCAGCGTTCTTGGCAAGATGCCTTAGGAGACATACAATTGTCTATAAATTGTACAACAAATCAAGTAACAAAAGCTAGTCCTCTTGAATTACTAATTGGAAAAGAAGCCAGACCTTTTAACATGTTACCAATATGTGAAGATAATAATAAAGTTGATGTAAATTTTGTAAGAAATATGGCAAAAGAAAATATGAAGAAAAATGCATTGTATGATAAAGCTAGATTTGATAAGAACAAAGCTAAATTTAAAAATTTTAAGGTTGGCGATTATGTTCTACTCAGAAATGAAGAGAGACACCAAACAAAGTTGGTGACAGAGGTGCTGGAGGGAGATCGGTATGCTCTAAAGTCTTTGGTGGATAAGCGGACATATAAGTATGCGCATGAAGCTTTAAGGAGCATGCCGACAGAAGAGATTTCTAAGGAATTGGATATGTGTGATGTGTCTGAAAACGTCGAAAGAGACGTTAGAGATTCATTGGTGGATTCCAATGAGAGCGAAGACGTTGAAAGATACGTCAGAGATTCATTGGTGGATTCCAATGAGTTAGAAGACGTGCAAAGAGACGACACAAATCCGTTTGAGGACTCAGGCGAATAATCTGCGTTGATGGATTTCAATGCGTTAGTTGGGACGCCAAACCCTTAGGTGGGCCACATGTCGAATTGCCAGTGCTAATAGGTACACGAGTTAATGTGTTGACTTATGTGATGTCTGGTGATCGGCATTGCGGTAAGCCGATGGGCTGTCCTGGTACAAAGTTAACATATCTTTGGAATCCGCAGTCAGTCTTCGTAGTATGGGTTTCCTTCTCACTTCTGTCAGTTAGGTTGGTCAGCATATTAATAATAATAATTGTACGTGCGGACTATGAAAAGTTACGTTTAATTAATACTTTTGATTTATTTTGGATGGACTCTTTTCAGACTGAGTTACTTTATTTTGAATCTTTTGTTACACACGAGGACGTGTCATGGTCAGCAAGGCCGTGTCGAATCGCTATTAATTTTGTTAAGAAAAAACAACATGTACCAATTTTGTAATCTCTATTGAATATTGTCATCTCTAATAAAACTGTCATCTCAATTGAAATATTGGCATCTCTGTTAAATAAAATGTGTATACCATTTTTGTCTCATCCTTTTTATCTCCGTCTTCTGTTTAGAGAGCGAGTTCAGCAGAGCTCTCTGTTTCGCGTACCCTCGGCGTGACAACGTGTTAGAAAGAGAGAAAGAGAGCAATCGCGGCGAATTCGATCAGTTGCGTTTCAGACAATGCTTGGATGATGCAATATTGTGAAATAGTTCAGTAGTTGCTGAGCGTCATAGAAGAATGGTCACGAAATGTCACAGCCGAGGAAATGCACAACTCGCAGAAATATTTCAGAGGCGGCTTTAATAATGGATAGCCACAACTCCACTCCGACATATACATATGTTTATTCAAAGGCGCCGTGGAAAAGAGTCTGGAACTCTCTGTTCCATTAAATGACTCCAATGAGGAACAGCTGTTGCAGATGCAGAACACGGAACAGATGGAGAATGATTGTATGCGTAACCTGAGGCCACGTCAAACTTTTGGTAAGCTATTCATTCATTAGTGTACTTCTATTCTAATTCTTTCTAAAATTCATATTCATCCCTATCCTAAAACCAGAAAAAGACAAGACTGATGTGTCATCTTACTGGCCAATATCTCTCAACTCATGCATGGCAAAGCTTCTTGACAAAATAGTAGCAAGGAGGTTATGGTGGTTTATTACAACACACAAACAGCCAAACTAGGTTCAGGAGGGGCAAATCCGTTATGGACAGTCTGTTTACAGACTATCTAATAAACAAAGCCCTATAAACTAAAAACCACATATCGATCATTTCACTTGACTTCTCTAAAGCGTTCGATAAAGTAGGAATTCATGCTGTAATTAACCAATTGATAAAATGGAATGTCGGACCAAAAATTTTTAATGTCCAACAATGTAAATTTCGTGCGAAATTTAGTCACAATTGACCGAATAGTCGGTTCACTGGGTCGATTATACTGACCATAAAATGGAAGAAGCGCGCGATAAACTTTCTTAATAGAGCACTCATTTCGATAATAAAATTCAATAATTTGCAAGCGTTGTTCCTTTGTAAGACGATTCATGATTAAATTATAGACCAATCTGAATATGATCGCAAGTGAATCAAAACACTAAACTTTCGTCAGCTGTTTAAACCAGGGTTGCCAAGAAAAAACTGCTAAAAAATCACCCTTTACAACTTAAACCTTCTAAAAAACTCACTCATAAATCCCCTCCGTGGGCTTTAAATATTAAGGCAGTAAACACCTCTCTTAACCATCTTAGTAAAAATTCAACACCCCCAGAAATTTTCCGGAAAGAATTTGCAAAAATTGTAACAGAACAAAGCAAAAACACTACTTTTATCTACACAGACAGTTCTCAAATTAACACCCTAATAGGATATGCAATTACGACAAACGACTCTCCTATAAAATTTGGAATATTGCCCCCCTTTACCTCAGTTTACACTTCTGAAATTATCGCAATATACGAGGCCATGCACATTCACAAACAAAAATCAACCGACAGTAGAAGACCCTGTACTTTGATTTCCCTGGGCGTCGATAATAGCAGCTGCATATATGTACATATATACTCACATACACATACACATACATATAACCATATGTGTGTATACATACACACATACAAACAAAAATCAACCGACAGTAGAAGACCCTGTACTTTGATTTCCCTGGGCGTCGATAATAGCAGCTGCATATATGTACATATATACTCACATACACATACACATACATATAACCATATGTGTGTATACATACACACATACACTACTACATATAAATATACACGCAAATACAAACAATAACCAATACTCATACAGAAATTATTAATCACAATCAAAAATCACGTATACGCCCTAGTGGCCGCATATGTTGCGGCTTCCCCCCTCCCCTAGCCAAATGCCTAGTACTGAAAAATGTTTGTCCAATATCTTCGGTGTTTATTATCCGATTGGGCTGCAACTCGCACCAAACATGCAAAGCATCTAAGTCTTTAATCCTACAAAAAATGAATACAGTGACTCTAAAACTGTATATACTAATAACAAAAAAAAAAATTAAGTCTCTAGCTCTTATAGTTTCCGAGATCTAGGTGTTCATACAGACAGACAGACGGACAGACAGACGGACAGACAGACAGGGCTATATCGACTCAGCTCGCCGTGCTGATCAAGAATATATATACTTTGTGGGGTCTGCCACGCCTCCTTCTGCCTGTTACACACAAATGTCATTTGCACAAACCTAATAGACCCTTTGTACTTTTTTAAAGTACAGGGTCTAAAAACTCGGAAAGCTACAGTCGGCTTCAACCGACAGTAGGAGACCCTGTACTTTCCTTTGCACACACACACACTAACATACACTCACACATGCACACATAGCGCAAAGTCACACGCAACCACACATACGCTCGCGCTGCTCCCCCCTTACCTAGAACAAGGAATTGAATCTTGAATATCTCCGGTGTTTATTATCCGATTGGGCCGAAATTCACAGAACAAATAAGATTATCGTATGCCAAAACACAAGTTTGTATGTTTAAAATTGTGGGTGTGGCAGTTTTTCGCGGTTTTTGTGGGAGGGGGGGGAGGTATCAAAAATCTAAAACAAACTTGATCTGCTTGCGCTATAGGGGCATCTAACTGCCAAATATGATGTCTCTAGCTCTTACAGTTTCCGAGATCTAGGTGTTCATACGGACGGACAGACAGACGGACAGACAGACGGACATGGCTAGATCGACTCAGCTCGTCGTCCTGATCAAGAATATATATACTTTGTGGGGTCTGCCACGCCTCCTTCTGCCTGTTACATACATTTCGGGCTTGCACAATCTTAATAGACCCTTTTGTACTTTTTTAAAGTACAGGGTCTAACGAGGAAGATATATGATGCTCAGATTTTTTATCATCCCTTAATGCAATAAAAACACTTCCCAACGAAATCCAGAACATACTTATCAGACTATTTCCTAAATTTTCACTATTATGGATTGCCAGTCACATTAATATTAAGGGAAATGAATTCGCAGATTCGACAGTCAAAAATGCTCTAAAATATCCACTAATCTAAACAAACAACAACAACAGCAGCGATATAAAAAAGTATATTACAACACACTATAATGAACTCTTAGGGAACATAATAACAAATACCTCCACATGGTACCAAAACAATAATCCACAAAAAATAAATATCTCGCATTATTTAACAAACAAAAACCATGAACCATCACGCACTGAAGAAATAAAATTTATCCGTCTCAGATTGGGACATACTAATTTAATCCACGCCCACTACATCAACCCAAACCTTTTTCCTTCATGTCCATTCCGCAATTCCCAATCCCTTAAACTTGATAATATCCTAACCACATGCTCATCTATATCAACACAAACTTAAATTTGTTAAAGATAATTCCCCAATACTAGCTATAACCCAACCGACACTAGACATGAAAGTCGAGTGGTTTAACGTGAACACCTGCCACGATGGCTTAATCTCACGGTGCCCTTGCGCATGGAATATGAAATAAGCGTCAATCAGCGCCCCCTTGGAGTAATCCCCGCAGGTACCAAATTGAAGAGCCGACCAGAACTTCCTCCTTAGTGACGAGCGAGGCCTACCTAAGACCTCTTCCGATCTGTGATATCACGGCAACCGGTTGAATAACGCAACTCCACGTCGAGCACCCGACACTAGACAATAGTAAATCCAATAACAACTTTCTCAAACACCTAAATCTATATTTCAATATTTAAACATTAAATAAAACTTGTACATAATCCTAGCCATACAAAAAATATAAAATGTAAAATATGTATATATGTATATATACATATATATAGCTATTTAAGTTTAGTTTAAAACAGCCGAAGGCCTCTGACTCCATGGCTTCTCCCTCTAGTAGATTTTAGTTTTTTAAGCCTAAGTCTACTAATGTTCAATAAATAAATAAATATTTTCTTGAATAAAGAACTGCAATCTATAAGTACCGATTCAAACTTAGCGCCAAACGTGTTTGCGACTCTTTGAGACCGTTTCTTCAGCACCTAAAAGGTCGTAGCCCAAAAATAGTCGTAAGACCTGCTTGAAAATTCGGCATTAAACGATTTTAATGCAATTTTCATCAGAGATTATAAATAGTGCTAAAGAATATATATATACTACATATATAAAACGACTAATTTATCTACATCCGTGTTGATTGTTTAAATATTAATGTATTGGCGTTTTTTCTTGCCTATTCGACCTTTTTAGACCCTGTACTTTAAAAAAGTACAAAGGGTCTATTAAGTTTGTGCAAATGACATTTGTGTGTAACAGGCAGAAGGAGGCGTGGCAGACCCCACAAAGTATATATATTCTTGATCAGGACGACGAGCTGAGTCGATATAGCCCTGTCTGTCTGTCCGTCTGTCTGTCCGTCTGTCTGTCTGTATGAACACCTAGATCTCGGAAACTATAAGAGCTAGAGACTTAATTCTTTTTTTGTTAGGTTCGTGTATTACATAGGCAGGTCAAGTTTATGTTCATAATGTTTGATAAGTCATCCGCCTTCCCCTCAAATTCGCAAAAATATTCCCATAGCATGTACAGTTTTAGAGTCACTAGTTTTCACTTTTTTGCATGAATAAAGCTTTAGGGGCTTTGCATGTTTGGTGCGAGTTGCAGCCCAATTGGATAATAAACACCGGAGATATTGGACAAACAATTTTCAGTACTAGGCAGTTGGCTTGGGGAGGGGGAAGCCACAGCGTATGCGGCCACTAGGGCGTATGCGTGATTTTTGATTGTGAGCATGAATTTCTGTATGAGTATTGGTTATTGTTTGTATTTGCGTGTATATTTGTATGTCTAAGTGTATGTGTGTATGTATACACACATATGTTTATATGTGTATGTGTATGTGAGTATATACATATATGCAGCTGCTATTATCGACGCCCAGGGTAAATCAAAGTACAGGGTCTTCTACTGTCGGTTGAATCCGACTGTATCTTTCCGAGTTTTTTTTGTTAGGTTTGTGTATTACATAAGCAGGTCAAGTTTGTTTCAAATGTTTGAAAAGTCATCC
Organism: Liodrosophila aerea; assembly: GCA_035045005.1. NCBI lineage: Eukaryota > Metazoa > Arthropoda > Insecta > Diptera > Drosophilidae > Liodrosophila > Liodrosophila aerea. The sequence continues at coordinate 11,975 of JAWNNL010000090.1, forward strand.
CCCTCCCCCTCAAATTTACAAAAATGTTCTTAGTATATACAGTTTTAGAGTCACTGGATTCATTTTTTGCAGGATTAAAGCTTTAGATGCTTTGCATGTTTGGTGCAAGTTGCAGCCCAATCGGATAAGAAACACCGGAGCTATTCGACAAACAATTTTCAGTACTAGGCATTTGGATAGGGGAGGGGGAAGCCACACTGTACGCGTCTACTAGGGCGTATGCGTGATTTTTGATTGTGAGTGTGAATTTCTGTATTAGTATTGGTTATTATTTGTATTTTAGTGTATATTTGTATGAATAAGTGTATGTGTGTGTGTATAAGTGCATGTGTATGTGTATGTGAGTATGTACATATATGCTGCTGCTATTATGGACTCTACGGACTATTATGGACTATTAAGGACTCCCAGGGCAAATCAAAGTACAGGGTCACCTACTGTCGGTTGCGTCCGACTGTAGCTTTGCGTCCGACTGTCGCTTTCCCTACTTTTTTAAATTCATTTTTGGCGCGTTTTTTAATTTTGAATGGTTGTGTTGCCGCCAAAACGTATTAATTTAAACTTAACTGAAATTCTGTTAACATTTTCTGTTTTTTATTTACATTTATTATCGATGTTTCTTATGTTAAAATATTGTCATGAAAATATGTATATCGATAAAGATATCGATGAACGCCACACTACGCAGTCAGTCGGCGAGAAGAGCGGGAGTTGAACAAAAGTTTTTTTAGCACCGTGCACCGCGCGTTATCGCGCACTTACGCTTATATTATTAAATACACATTTATATCGAAAAAACCATGTGTATTATTTAAAAGTAGTGCCGCTGTATTAAATTTGTTTTATGCCTATCCGCCGACAACATTCTTAAAAAACTTTTTTATCAAACAAACTCGTAAGTCATACGAGTAAAATTGGTTGCATTGGCGTGCGTATAAACACACACACACATGCAAAAAGCAAAATAACTGTAACGGCGAACGCGCAGAAAAAGAATGGCGCCATGATCAGAATTGCGTCGTAGAAGTAAAATTTCGAACTCCAAAGTTTTTTCTGGCATACTCGTATACGTAATCGCACATATTTTGGTTGATTAGCCAAACATCAACGCAAAAATATGGTTAGTGGCTCGTGTAAAATTTGCAGAAAGAAGCAAACAGATTCGGAATTAACTAACTGGGTGCAGTGCGACGTCTGCGATTATTGGTACCATTTCGAATGCGCCGGCGTCGATGAAAGCGTGAATAATACGCATTGGGCTTGTGATTTATGCGCGGCAAGTAGCACCAGCGCGGGAATATATCACGCTACAAATGAGATGCAAAGATCACCGGTAGGTACTGGCAGCGCCAGTTTAAGAGCGCCGACAGATGCAGTACCACAGAATTCGACGAGCAGCCATACTCTCTTAGATATGCCGATGCAAAAGCAGAATTTGATAAGCAGCCATACGCTCTTAGATATGCCGATGCAAAAGCAGAATTAGACGAGCAGCCATACGCTCTTAGATATGCAGAATCAAAAGCTCTCCGAAGTCCTGATACCACCACATAGTACGACAATCATCAGCCACAGTCAGCTGATGTTAAACATGCTGGAGGAGAAGAGGATCGCAGAGCAAAAATTTATTGAAGAAAAGTACAGAATACTAGCGCAGATGGACTCGATAGGTGTATCCAACGTCAGCGATGCAACTAATCTATTGTTTTCGCAAGCAAGTGGTCCAACTAGCGTGCAAATTGCAGCCAGGCAAGCTATTCCCAAGGATTTACCTTCATTCAGCGGCGAGCCAGACGAGTGGCCAATGTTTATAAGCACTTTCGAGCACAGCACTGCAGTGGCCGGATTTTCAAATGTGGAAAATATGCTGCGGCTGCAGAAATGTCTGAAGGGCAGGGCACGTGACCTAGTCAAGGATAGACTGCTTTTGCCAAGTATGGTTCCTGATGTCATCAGCACCCTAAAGATGTTCTTTGGAAGGCCCGAACACATCCTTGAAAGGATGATCGACAAGGCGAGGAAATTACCTCCACCCAAAGAGAAGTTGGAATCCATCATCGAATTTGCGTTGACAGTACGCAACATTTGCGCCACGATGGAGACGTGCAAGCTAGAGGCACACCTGAACAATCCAATGCTAGTCAAGGAGCTAGTCGACAAACTGTCAAATCAGCATAAGCTCAGCTGGGCCATGCATCCTCGTGACCACTCAGTGCCTCAAATAAAAGCATTCAGCGATTGGTTGTATAGTATGGCGGAGGCGGCGTGACACCTTCATCATATAAGGTGAATTCAGTCAACACACATAGTAGCTGCGAGCCAGGACAGCAGGTTGCCAAGCAACAGAACGCACAGGATTCTGCACACAACGAGAACAGAGATCAGCGTCAGCAATCCAATCAAAAATGTATAGCATGCGGTGTAGTCGGACACTGGCCAACGGAATGCGAGAAGTTCCAGTCCAGCACCGTGGATCAGAGATGGCAAATGGCAAAAACGGGCAAGGCTTGTTTTAGATGCTTAAAGGATCATCGCAAGGGATGCCGCTTTAATAAGGAGTGCGGCATAGACGGTTGTACTAGAAAGCATCATCCGTTGCTTCACCAGAAGATTATGCCCAGTGCCTCAAGCAACGGTGGGAGTTTCGTAAGCGCTCATCACAGCAGCATGGGCAGCCAATTCTTCCGGATATTGCCAGTAAAGCTGCATAGCCAAGGGAAGTCAATCGAAATATATGCGTTTCTGGATGAAGGATCTTCGGTAACGCTTATGGACACTAGTGTATTCAATGAACTTGGACTCAATGGCACACTCGCACCACTGTGCTTGCAATGGACCAGGGAAAAGACTCACAACGATAGCGCATCGGTACGGGCTTCCATCCAAGTCTCCGGAAGGGATGCAAATAAGATTTACTGGCTCAACAATGTGCAGTCGATCAAAAACATAGCATTGCCAAGGCAAACGGTCGACGTAGAGGAGTTGAGTGGTAAGTTTAGCCATCTCAAGAATTTGCCACTTCAATCCTACTACAGCCAACAGCCTATGCTATTGATTGGCACCAACAATTGGAAGGTTGCAGTTCCTCGCAAGATCCGCGAGGGAAAGTGGAATGAACCGATAGCGTCTAAGTGTCTGCTGGGCTGGAGCATCCAAGGTTCAGCAACTTCAGAGCGTCCTGTATTCATGCACCACTGTGACTGTAACTGGCAAGAGCTTCATGATAATATGAAGGAGAATTTCAACCTCGATGCCATCACGCCTCGAAGTCTCCGTTCAGACTTGCCAAAAGAAGGATGGGCAGTATGAAGTCGGACTTTTGTGGCGCAACGATCTGGAGACATTACCGGAAAGCTACGTTAACGCACTAAGACGACTGGATTGCCTTAAAAGAAAAAGAAAATCCGAACCAGACCTGTACACAAAAATCGACGATCAAGTTCGAAATCTTCTGTCAAAAGGATATGCGTTCCAACTGCCAGAAGAGACGACTGAAGGTAAAGAAAAGTATGTTTGGTACTTGCCGATATTTATAGCGTTGAATCCAAATAAGCCGGCTAAAATACGGTTAGTTTGGGACGCTGCAGCCAATTCGCATGGATCATCTTTAAACGACCATTTATTAAGCGGCCCAGATTGTCTAAATCCACTCGTCAAAGTGCTGCTAGCCTTTAGAGTTGGAACAGTCGCGGTCTGTGGAGACATCGCAGAGATGTTTCATCGAATCAATATCCGAAGCCAGGATATGCACGCGCAACGCTTTTTATGGTACGACAGGAACACCAATAAGACAAGCGTATATGTCATGCGCGCTATGACCTTTGGAATCAGCTGCGCGCCTTTTATTGCTCATTATGTTCGCGATAAAAATGCTGAAAGCCACCGACAAGAATATCCACAAGCCTATGAAGCCATTATCAGAGCGCACTACGTGGATGACTTCATCGACAGCATGAGCAGCGACCAAGAAGCCATAGATGTGTCGAACCAAGTTAGAGAGGTTCATGCAAAAGGCGGGTACACCATTCGCAACTGGGCAACGAATTCAGCCGGAGTTCTTACATACCTTAAAGGCGGAGCAGATGACCAAGAACCTGTTCAGTTTGGCTCAACTGAAAAGGTACTAGGTATGTATTGGGAGCCATCTAATGATACGTTCAGATTTATATGCAGATTCTCGAGGCTTCGACGGCTGACAACGCAGTCCCAACCAAACGAGAAATGCTTCAAGTTCTGATGTCAATCTTTGATCCTTTGGGCCTGCTGGCATGCCACACGGTTGGATTAAAGATTTTGTTGCAGCGCGTATAGCGCGCAAGTATTGATTGGGATCAAGAGCTGCCAGACTCACTGCTGGAAGACTGGTGTCAATGGAAACAGTTGCTGCCCCAAATAGCTGCTATGCAAATTCCAAGATGCTACTCTCAGAGGCTGGTTGGAGCAAATCGTGTAGAGCTACACACATTCGTCGACGCGAGTGAGCATGCATACTCGGCTGCTTGCTATCTACGAGTAGTACTAGATGACGTCGATGTAATGTTGGTGGTTGCAAAAAGCAAGGTAGCCCCACTGAAACCTCTATCAATCCCACGGATGGAACTTCAAGCAGCTGTAATGGGCGCACGCTTAGCGCAAAAGGTCATCGGTGTAGGAAAACTTCGTATTGATAGCGCTACGTACTGGTCGGACTCAAAAACCGTCCTCCATTAGCTAGTGATGGATCCACGCAATTTTCAACAGTTCGTGATGCACAGAGTCGGAGAAATTTTGGAACTCTCCAACGCAGAACAATGGCGTTGGGTTCCAACGAAGCTTAACGTCGCTGACGGCGCTACAAAAGCGAGCAAGAATCCACAGTTGACGCAATGGCCAGCTGGACCTGATTTTCTGATGACTCCGAGCATAGATTGGCCAGAGCCACCTGAGCATCCTGAGGCGATTGACACAACGGAAATTCGAAAGCACGTTCTCATTATTCGACACACGACAGAAGTCCGTCTCAACATCGAATACTTTTCTGATTGGCGTCGTTTGTATCGAGCCATAGCAACATTTGTGCTGTACATCGAGCGACTGCAAGAAAAATGTGCCGGACGCATCATGCCAACTACTGTAACAAAGCATATAAAGACAGCGAAAGCTTTGCTGTATAGGCAAGCACAAGCACTGGTGTTTGCAGAAGAAGTCGATACGCTGGCTTCGAAGCTGCCTCTTAGCCGAAAGAGCAGACTGAAAGGATTAAATGTATACCTGGACAACTCAGATGTTTTGCGTGTACAAGGGCAAATGAATGCAGTTGACTTCATGGAAGATGCAACAGTCCTGCCGTATGAGAGCTACATAGCATTCTTGGTGGTTAAAAGCTGCCACGAGAAGTATCATCATCTTGCACACGAGACTGTAATAAACGACATAAAAGGCACCTTCTATATTCCGCGTCACCGGGTTCTATACAAGCTCGTTCGGAAGAAGTGCCAAAAATGCAAAGTGACCAGAGCCACTCCAGAGCCGCCGCAAATGGCTCCCATACCCAGAGCCAGATTGGGTAGTTTTGAGATGCCCTTTACGTACACCGGAGTGGACTACTTCGGCCCCATCTTGGTCAACTTTGGCAGACGCAAAGAGAAAAGATGGATCGCACTCTTCACTTGCCTAACATTACGTGCAGTTCACTTGGAGGTTGCGCATAGTCTAGACACAAGTTCATGCATCATGTGTTTGGGCAACTTTATGGCACTGCGCGGGACTCCTAGAGAAATATACTCGGACAACGGAACAAACTTCAAAGCAACCGAGAAGGCAGTGCGTGAAGAGCTCGTCAAGATCGACTTTGACAAAAAAGCCGTCAAGTACGATTCCATCAAGTGGCGGTTCAACCCACCAGCCGCGCCGCACATGGGCGGTGCATGGGAGCGCCTTGTGCGCACGACGAAGACTGTGCTTAAAGGTATTTGTCCGAGCTACTCCTTCAATGACGAAAGCTTGAGAAGCGCAGTTCATTATAAACTCGCGCCCGCTTACATTCGTCAGCCTGGACTCGATGGATGATATTGCACTCACCCCAAATCATTTTTAATTGGGCACATCAAATGGATACAAGCCGTTTTCATCAACAAACATGGATTTGAGACAACGATGGTACCAGGTACAGCTTTTTGGAGATCGCTTTTGGCAACGATGGGTGAAGGAATACACACCAGTGCTAACCAGGCGCACTAAATGGTTCCAAAAATGCCCGCCAATAAAGATAGACAGCATCGTAATCATCGTGGACGACACGCTACCTAGAAACCTCTGGCCGAAAGGGCGCGTTATCAACACCGTCCTAGCCAAAGATGGACAAGTTCGACGTGTGACTATTCAGACCCAACATGGCATCATGGAACGGCCTGCAACGAAAATAGCGGTATTGGATGTCGGCTTGAAAGACGGTAACTGACCCCGAGGATCAATTACAAGGGGGGGAATGTTGCCGCCAAAACGTATTAATTTAAACTTAACTGAAATTCTGTTAACATTTTCTGTTTTTGATTTACATTTATTATCGATGTTTCTTATGTTAAAATATTGTCATGAAAATATGTATATCGATAAAGATATCGATGAACGCCACGCTACGCA
>JAWNNL010000093.1:0-21117 GCA_035045005.1 Liodrosophila aerea
TTCTCGCATGCCAGCTGAACTGTGTATACGTGTAATATACGTTTGAGCATCGATATGCTGCCATATTCGTTTAAAATAGCACATACATACATATGTACATCAGTACATACATACATATATACATATAACCATACATTCGAATGTACATACATTTAAACAAATGTATGTACGAATGTATGTTTGCATGTGTGTACATGTATATATGCACATGTTTAAATGTACATGCATACATTAGTACATACATATTTACGTACATACATTATACATTCATTCATACATTCATTAATACATTTATGCATACATGTACATACATTCATGCGTACATTTAAACATATGTACATGAATAGATACATACATACATATATTTAATACATACATAAACATTTTTACATATATGCATGCATATGTACATCAGGACATATCTACATATATATATTAACATATGTATATACGAATGTATGTTTGTACATATGTGGCTACATATGTATGTACTGATGTACATATGTATGTATGTATGCATGTAGATATGTATGTACTGATGTACATATGTATGTATGTACTGATGTACATATGTATGTATGTACTGATGTACATATGAATGTATGCATGTATATACTTCATACATATTTATGTACATACATCATACATTCATTCATACATGTATGTACATTCATGCGCACATACATACATTTAAACATATGTACAAGCTAGATATGTACATACATATATTGTAACATATTTATGTACATACATTTAAACATGTGCACATACATGCATACATATGTACATATGTACAGTGAAAGCTGTACAGCTATTACCCCAGCATCCTCTGCAGACACTGCAGAACCCACAACACAGACAACAGACAACAGGCAGAAGGAGACGTGGGAGAACCCACAAAGTATATATGTATATTCTTGCACAGGACGACGAGCTGAGTCGATATAGCCATGTCCGTCTGTCTTTCTGAGACTTGAACACCGAGATCTCGGAAACTGTAAGACCTAGAGACTCAATTCTTTTTAGGCTCTGTACTTTAAAAAAGTACAAAAGGGTCTATTAAGTTTGTGCAACTCAGAAATATATGTAACAGGCAAAAGGAGGCGTGGCAGAACCCACAAAGTATATATATTCTTGATCAGGACGACGAACTGAGTCGATATAGCCATGTCCGACTGTCTGTCTGAGACTTGAACAACGAGATTTCGGAAACTATAAGAACTAGAGACTCAATTCTTTTTAGGCTCTGTACTTTAAAAAAGTACAAAAGGCTCTATTAAGTTTGTGCAATTCAGAAATATATATATAACAGGCAGAAGGAGGCGTGGCAGAACCCACAAAGTATATATATTCTTGAGCTGAGTCGACATAGCCATGTCCGTCGGTCTGTTTGAGACTTGAACAACGAGATCTCGGAAACTATAAGAACTAGAGACTCAATTCTTTTTAGGCTCTGTACTTTAAAAAAGTACAAAAGGGTCTATTAAGTTTGTGCAATTCAGAAATATATATGTAACAGGCAGAAGGAGGCGTGGCAGAACCCACAAAGTATATATATTCTTGATCAGGACGATGAACTGAGTCGATATAGCCATGTCCGACTGTCTGTCTGAGACTTGAACAACGAGATCTCGGAAACTATAAGAACTAGAGACTCAATTATTTTTAGGCTCTGTACTTTAAAAAAGTACAAAAGGGTCTATTAAGTTTGTGCAATTCAGAAATATATATATAACAGGCAGAAGGAGCGTGGCAGAACCCACAAAGTATATATATTCTTGAGCTGAGTCGACATAGCCATGTCCGTCTGTCTGTCTGAGACTTGAACACCGAGATCTCGGAAACTATAAGAACTAGAGACTCAATTCTTTTTAGGCTCTGTACTTTAAAAAAGTACAAAAGGGTCTATTAAGTTTGTGCAATTCAGAAATATATATGTAACAGGCAGAAGGAGGCGTGGCAGAACCCACAAAGTATATATATTCTTGCTCAGGACGACGAACTGAGTCGATATAGCCATGTCCGACTGTCTGTCTGAGACTTGAACAACGAGATCTCGGAAACTATAAGAGCTAGAGACTCAATTCTTTTTAGGCTCTGTACTTTAAAAAAGTACAAAAGGGTCTATTAAGTTTGTGCTATGCAGAAATATATATGTAACAGGCAGAAGGAGGCGTGGCAGAACCCACAAAGTATATATATTCTTGCTCAGGACGACGAACTGAGTCGATATAGCCATGTCCGTCTGTCTGTCTGAGACTTGAACACCGAGATCTCGGAAACTATAAGAACTAGAGACTCAATTCTTTTTAGGCTCTGTACTTTAAAAAAGTACAAAAGGGTCTATTAAGTTTGTGCAACTCAGAAATATATTTAACAGGCAAAAGGAGGCGTGGGGAAGGAGGCGTTAGGGAACTCTGCCCCCTGTTTAATGGCGTCGTGAAGGTGGCCGAGCGAAGCGAAGACACAACCACGGGCCTTTTCATTGGGGGTTGGCAGGGGGCGAAGCCCCCTAGTAGGTTATAAACGGGTAATCTAGATATATAAGAGTTTTTAATTAAATTGTCTATTTGGACCACTGTGCAACATATCTGTTACTGTACTAGACCACTGGTCCCTGGTACTGATACCTGGTTAATAGTTAACTACAACTGATTTTCATAATTTTTTTCTCTTTTCACAGGAAATTCTACGTCGTGATTGGATGTTCAAATTGGTTGGTGAGGATTCGTTTTATATTGAAGAAACGCGCTGTATTATACGGGTTGATCCTGCGCCGGGTTTTAAGTACGTATATTCGCTTTGTGTAGATGGTAAGCCGTATGCACAATACACTGAGGATTTAACGCAGCAATATCGGCTATGGCTTTTTGACACCGGTACAGATGGGGATAAGAACCAAGAACTTCATATAATGCTCAAATTAGATACGTTTAGTTTATATGTAAACGATGAGCTGCGTACCGAAACGGTGAGGAATACAAACCGATATGAAACCGACTGATATTAACTTAATTAATATGATGTATTTCCTAGGCTGTATTTGTGCATGGTGGAACGGATACGAGTTTTGAAATACAGGGTATACGCTTCGTCTTACAAGCCCGTTCTAGTGGCAACAAGCACGATGGAATCATTCATACTCTTATAGCCAATGGAGAGGTGATACCTGAAGTAAAGATTCAACAGTTCATGCAGGAACCAGTCTCTATATTGCAAACCAATTGAGTTCTTGAATTTCTTTTGTATTACTATATTATTACAATAATTAAATGCTTGCAATGCACATTGGGATGAAATGCCTTTATTTTGGCCACAACCGTAATTTTAAAGCTAGAAAGTTGAAACTTGGAGAATTTGCTGCTTATATTATTTGTGAATTTCGAATTTTTTTTTTACACTGCAACCTTGTCTTTCTTGCCGCCCACATAATAGAACTGCAGTATATATAAAATTCATATGTTGTTATATTTTTTTCTTAATTTTTTTATCCACAATTGTTAGAAAATTGTTATATTTTAATATTTTGCCATATTATAACATAGCTTAATTAACGAAAACTTAAAAATAATCACATAAACTTGTATTAATATAAACGTTCTTCTTCTAAATCAAAATATGGTATACTTGTAAACTAGTCTTCAACACTATATACTTGGGCTGCATCTTCCGGTTTTGGAGAAACTAAAAGTGCAATAACTACACTTGGCAATGAGTGTGATTTTGAACTCTTTTTTGGAGCGATGCTTGATAAGTAAGGATCAGAAGAATCCAAAGCTCGGTGAAATACGTCGGTTAAATTGTTCACTCGGCTATTTTTCCTGGCATGCAAAATCCTATCACGCTTATAATATTTGTTGCGAGCCTCAGATGCGTTTTCGCCTAAGCAACCAACAGGAAATACAGATGATCAATTATTTGTGGACCATGAACTAAAATTTTGTGCACCGTAGCGGTCATTGGATACCACGGATATTTAATTAAATGCAAACGAAGCGTTTCTTCACAAAATTTCTTAAACTTATTTAAATAAACGTCATATTCGCATGATAAAACTATTAAAATGATATGTAGTTTGTTTAAAAGCTCTTCCTCCATCCATTGAAATATTTAACCCCCCCGCCAATTCCCGCTAATTAATTAAATGCTATCTGAATATACACATAATAACACATATTACCACATAAGTTGTTATTTGAATCCTGTTGTATCTTGCTAGATATGCTCCACGAAACACAAATGTTTTAAGGTTAGAATCAACAAAACTACTGTTTACGAGTTTCATTAAAAACATGACAACACAAAAGCACATATAATTAAACACTTATACACATATTTTCTACATACCATGCGAAAACTTTTTCATTTTAAGGTATTTTAATTGGTCAAACTGTTTAAAAATACGAGAACGCCAAAGTTAAGAAACTTGTCTAATCAGCAAGCTTGCAAGCACCACGTGGCAAGAACAGCTGACTTTCAAGGGCTGGTGGAAGACAAAGGCTGCACACTAAAATACCAATTAAATATTTTCGATGTCTAGGGACTTTTCTTAGCTTAAAATAATTGTAACATTATTGATATATTAACACGAACTTTTTTAGTTTTGGCCAAAATTAAGGCATTTCATCCCAATGTGCAATGAGAGCATTGTAATTTTATATAACTTGTTAAAATAGGAGCTACATTTTGTGTGGTAGAGCTCCAGTACTCACTAATGAGTATCGCTTTGGAAATTTCGCTCTCTCAAACAAAGGGTTCGAGCAAAAGATTTTTTTTATATCCTGTACTTTAAAAAAGTATTAAATGACATTTGTGTGAAACAGACACAATAAAGTATATACATTTTTTCGATCAGGATCAGTGTGTGTATTTATGTATGTATATGTGTATGTGTGTATGTACATATGTATATGCTGCTGTTATTGACGCCCAAGTCTAAGCAAATTACAAGGTCTCCTACTGTTGGTTGCGTCCGTCTGTTGGTTTTCGGGCTCTTTTTCATTTTTGCATACACCTGGGATCTGCTCCATCCCTGAGGAAGCCAGGATCTAATAATTTTATAGAAATTACTATCGATGCAACAGATTTCAGAAATATATGCATGTATGTATGCATTAGGGTAGCAATCCGATACAGAACACACTGGGCCGGATTGCCGAATAAGTGGCATAATATCGAATATGACATATATCGAGCTGAAACTTGACATATATTATAGGGATTCCTGAAAGTGATTTTGATTTGATTTTGATTTGCTTTTAGATAATCAAAATCAGTTGACGGAATGACCTTTTTTGCGCACTGATTTGATTTTGATTTGCTTTTGATTTTCAGAACATCTGGCAGCCTTGCCATGACACTTTTCCCCATTCTCTTCAAATTCTAAAACATATTTAAAACTTTAAATAATTCAGTAATTTATTATAACATTGCAGAAAGCTTAAAAAGTATTTCATTTTCAAATAGCTATAATAAACATCAAGTGTTGCCACTAGTTTTCTACGTAGTAAACGGTCACACAAGGGTGAACGGTCTCACAGCAAGATAATCAAAATCAAAATCAGCTTCGGAGCTGATTATGCTAAAACTTTTAGTGTGACCGTCATTTCCGTACTTTCTTTGGTCACACACAAAATTTTATATGGAACAGCTGCGAACAGCTGATTGTCATAATCAAAATCAAATCAAAATCAGTTTCAGGAATCCCTATATTATTTATTTAATGTCGACTAAGTCCAGTCGACAGATTAACAATTAATTTAACTTAAATTTAAATTTAATAATAAGATTAAAAAGTAAATATAACAAATAAGAATAAATCTAATCTGGGAATGAGAACAAAAAGAAACGTAAAAATTCAACTGAGAGGTCCAGCATTTGCTGCATGGATTGGGAAAAACCCAGAAAGGCCTAATCAGACCAATGTTAGTGGTTAATTGTTAGTATTAAGAAGTGTTAAGATTAAACAGATATGTAAGGATGGAAAGCTTAACGACATGAATGGGGGTGGGATAGTCGAAGACTCTATAGAGACGGTTAAAATCACTGCAGAGTATCCGAAAAGGTTCATGCAAGTTAGTACTCAAAAAAGTTTAAGTTAATGGAGTAAAGTTGAGTGAAGTGCGAAAAGGAACACAGAAATTAACTCTGCCAAGTAAACTAGGAGAATCTATTTCTCCACGCATTTTAAGAATATACCACTCCAAACACTTAAGCAATCTTTTAAGTAAACTTCACCACGCCTCTCCTGACTACCCATATAATACAACATAACATATACGTGATCTGAAATTATATTTTGTTTTTTAGACCCTGTACTTTAAAAAAGTACAAAGGGTCTTTTAAGATTGTGCAACTCAGAAATGTATATAACAGGCAGAAGGAGGCGTGGCAGACCCCATAAAGTATATAAATTCTTGATCAGGACAACGAGCTGAGTCGATATAGCCACGAACATGGCTCCGTCCGTCTGTATGAACGCCTATATCTCGTAATATCATATTGGCAGTTAAATGCCCCTAGAGTGCAAGCAGATCAAGTTTGTGTTAGATTTTTGATATACCTCCCCCAAAAACCGCGAAAAACCACCACAGCCACAATTTTAAAGATACAAACTAGTGCTTTGGCATAAAATAATCTTATGATAACCTTTATCTGTGCTGTGAATTGTGGCTCGGATAATAAACACCGAAGATATTCGAGTTTCCGAATTAGGCAGGGGGAGCAGCGAGCATGCACTTAATGTATGTACATATGTAAGTGTGTATGCGTGGTTGCGTGTGACTTTACGACGTGTTTTATTTTATAAATCGGAGTAACGCCGCTATAACAGATATTTACCCTTAATTAAAGTACAGGGTCTAAAGGACGAAAATATAAGATATCTGGCTGCGAGAAGTGTATTTTGAACCGTAAGGCAATAAGCCATCCAGAACCATTATTTGGAGAACGATAACGAAGTGTCAACACTTAACAGAAGCTAAACTCACCGAAGAAGCCAAGCTTGAAGTCCGACACAAGGAGATGTACATTGATTTAGCAAAATACGCCCCTAAAATGGTGAAATGTATGAATTTTTTCGATTTAAATTTTTTTGTCTTTAGTTTTGACGCATTGCTTTCATTCGATAGGCAATATCGATTATCGATTATTAATCAAAATGCAACATAAAAAAGTAGGGAAAGCTACAGTCGGACGCAAAGATACAGTCGGACGCAACCGACAGTAGGAGACCCTGTACTTTGGTTTGCCCTGGGCGTCGGTAACAGCAGCAGCATATATGAACATACACATATACATGCACTTATTCATACACACATACACACAAATACATATACATACAATTATTCGCTCAAATACAAACGATAACCAATACTCATACATACATTCATACTCACAATCAAAAATCACGCATACGCCCTAGTGGCCGCGTACACTGTGGCTTCCCCCTCCCCCACCCAAATGCTCAGTACAGAAAATTGATTGTCAAATATCTCTGGTGTTTATTATCCGATTGGGCTGCAACTCGCACCAAACATGCAAAGCACCTAAAGCTTTATTCAGCTTTATTCACTCTAAAACTGTACATGCTGGGAATATTTTTGCGAATTTGAGCGGGAGGTGGATGACTTTTCAAACATTTGAAATAAACTTGACCTGCCTAAGTAATACACGAACCTAACAAAAAAAGAATGAAGTCTCTAGCTCTTATAGTTTGCGAGATCTAGGTGTTCATACAGACAGACAGACAGACGGACAGACGGACAGACAGACAGGGCTATATCGACTCAGCTCGTCGTCCTGATCAAGAATATATATACTTTATGGGGTCTGCCACGCCTCCTTCTGCCTGTTACACACAAGTGTCATTTGCACAAATGTTTACAGGGTCTAAAAACAACAAAATATTAAGATGCATGTAAATCGCAGTACAGGCGTGAATTTGAAACTGAGAGATGTCCATGAAACAGAAAAGCATCCGAATACAAAAATTGGTAAACATCTGTTATAGCGTCGTAACTCCAATTTAAAAAAAGCCTGGGAAGCTACAGTCGGAAACAACCGACAGTAGGAGACCCTGTACTTTGCTTTGCCTTGGGCGTCGATAGCAGCAGCATATCCATACAGACATACACTTGTGCATAGAAATATACGCGCAAATACAAACAATAACCAACTCTCACACATACTTATGTACCCACATTAACAAATCACGCATACGCTCATGCCAATGCAGTGTTGCCAATTTGTCCTTTTTCCGGACAGATCTGTCCTTTTTTAAACTGGCATTACCGGAAAAATTGTAAAACGTCCCCTGTCCGGAAAAAATGCCTTTTTTAATATAATCTATCCTTTTTTCATCCTTTTTTTATTTTTGTAAATCGCTCATACAACTTATCATTACCAACAACGTGGCATCGCTTTCATATTATGATTTTACATATTCGATAAGCATTTTGATTGTAATCGAAATTATGTGTCTCGATTGGCGGTTGACTGTGTTTTGATTATAGGCTTATAATGCATATTTCAACTTTCCCAAAGAGAAAACAAACCAAGTTTCGCGAGGATCCAGATAAGGAATATTCCAAGTATTGCAAGTGCAGTTTAAATGCAATAATTTTCCAAATACGAGCGATGAGCAAAAAAAAAAAAAAAAAACATATGCAAAATGCAGTGTCCTTTGCTCAGGTGAACAAATTACCGTTTACACCAGTTTTAACTTCTGCCATTCGTCAGGAAGCCTTTAACCGTTAACCTATGTTAACTAATACTCAAGTACTCCATGAAAATAGTGAATTTCTATGAATAAATATATGAATATTTATAAAATAAAGTTGTCCTGTTTTTTGTCCTTTTTTTTTAATCTATCCTTTTTCTGTCCGTTTTTCCGGGCTCATCTGTCCTTTTTTTTTGGTGAGGAGTTGGCAACACTGGCTGTGACCCTAGATGTACAATTGAAAATATTATCAGAAGCAAAAAGTGACTTTAATACTACGCATAACATGCTCGAAGAACTAGACTTTAATGAAATTGGCAGCAAACTACGCGATAGTTTTGATGATTTAGTGGCATCGGCTGAAGTTCGTGTTCGGCATCTTATTCAAAAACGTCAATCTGAACAGCCTCCGAGTTCTACATTTCGACATGACGATTCGATAGAACGGCCGACCGTTATTATGGCAAATCGTACGCGCGTGCCGGAATTAAAACTGGCAACATTTTCGGGTGGCTATACGGAGTTCGCCGATTTCATGTCGATGTTCAACTCAATTATCGATAAGGACATGGAACTGTCAAGCATAGAGAAGCTCCAGCATTTACGATCCTGTGTACAAGGCCCAGCCTTGGATGCAATCAGAGCGTTGGAGATTTCTTCTGAAAACTATTCCGTGGCTATGGAGCTGCTTAATAAAAGATTTTGTAACAAGCGACTTGTATTTCAGGCACACATCAGCGAGATTTTAGGGCTTGAGAGAGTGGAGGTGTCGTCTGCATGCAAGCTTCGTCAACTTTCGGATAAGTTGAATGCGCACATGCGCGCTTTACAAGGATTAGGGAACCAATCGCAAATAGCTGGATGCATGATTGTATACATGCTGCTACAAAAAATGGACAGTGCAACGCAGTCTAAATGGGAGGAGCATGTATCAATGGCAGACATACCATCCGTGGCAGATTTCACTGGATTTTTGGAGTCGCGTTGTCGGCGTTTGGAACACATGGAACATGCTACGGTCACCTACGCGCCTAGCAAGCAGGTTGGAAAGATCAACAAAATAAACAATAGCAAAAGTACACTCGTAGCAACTAATACTGGTAACTTTGTTTGTGGTTTTTGTGGACAGCAAGGTCACCCCATATATTCATGCCCACTTTTTGGCAATTTATCACCCTCACTTCGGCTAAAAGAAGTAAAAAGGCTTGAACTGTGTCTTAATTGCTTGAGGAAGGGCCACCAGGTGCGTGTCTGCAAGTCCAGTGGTTGCCGTACATGCAATATGAAACATCATTCATTGTTGCATTTCAATTCGCCCAATGCGTCTGAGTTGCCTCCCCAACCTGCCTTACAAGGAACTTCAATTGTAAATCCTCCTCTCATAGCCCACTATCTCAATAGTGATGTTGTGCTACTGGCAACAGCAGTCATCCTGGTTAGGAATCATGCCGGATCTCTTATACCGTGTCGTGCACTATTGGACTCCGGATCACAGATACACCTCATTACGTCGAGCTTCGCGCAGCAACTACAATTGCGAAGGACGAAATCGTCGACTGCCGTAACAGGCTTAGGTGAAGCCAGATTTGACTCTGATGGTTGCACAGTTTGTCTAAATCTACATTCGCAAGCTTTGAATTATGACACAAACATTGTTGCTCTTGTCGCTCCCAGAATTACTGACCATCAGCCTAGTTTCAATATCAACATTTCAGATTGGAACATTCCCAAAAACATAAGACTTGCAGATCCAGAATTCCACAGGCCTCAGCACATTGACTTGCTAATTGGAGCAAGTCTGTTCTTTGAACTTTTGTCAGTTGGTCAAATTAAGTTAGCGCCAGGGTTGCCACTGCTCCAAAAAACGCGATATGGCTGGATAGTATCTGGAGGTGGTCCTCAATCGAGCGGTATGTCTTTGGTTACAATTGAGAACCCATCTAATGCTGAGGAGGAGGAGCACGAGAAGATCGATTTGTTGCTCAAACGATTTTGGGAAATCGAATGTTGTCATGCAGCATCAGATAAGATCAAGCAAGAGGATATCGATTGTGAAGAGCATTTTAAATCCCATTATTCTCGCCTGGCGTCAGGAGAATTTTCGGTCAAAATGCCCTTCAAGCAGAATATGGATGTTTTGGGAGAGTCTTACACTCAGGCCTTTAGGCGTTTTCTTAATTTAGAGAGAAGACTGGATCGTCATCCACAACTAAAGGCACAATATTCAGCATTCATTAGAGAGTATCGAGATTTGGCTCACATGTCGTTGGTGAGGCCCGAATCGAAGAATCTATGCCGATTCTATTTGCCACATCATTGTGTCCTAAAGGAGGACAGCACAACTACAAAACTTAGAGTCGTATTCGACGGCTCTGCAGCAACTTCTACTGGATTCTCGCTCAATGATGTACTCATGACAGGACCAACGATTCAGGCAAAGCTGTTGCACACATTACTTCGTTTTCGGACCTTTCGAGTGGCATTAACAGGTGACATCTGTAAGATGTACAGATGCGTACGTATGTCTGAGCCTGACAGTTATCTTCAGTGCATCTTGTGGAGAGATTCGCGCAATGAAGACATACAAATCTACAGGCTTGATACTGTCACGTATGGAACAAGGCCAGCTGCCTTTCTTGCAATTCGATGCATGCAACAACTGGCCACTCTCGAAGAAGCCTCTTTCCCAATCGGATCAGTCATTCTAAAACGCGACTTTTACGTGGACGATTTAATGACTGGTGGTGGATCTGTGGAAGAAGTCGCAGAAATAATGAAGCAAACGACAGGATTATTAGCAAAAGGCAAATTTCAAATCCGAAAGTGGTGTTCTAATGTCCCAGAATTGCTGGAAGGAATTAATAGTCAGGATAAGGAGAAAATGCTGAAATTTGACTATGGCACAGATTTTACAAAGGCACTCGGATTATCGTGGGATCCTGTCTCAGATGAGTTCATTTTCTCTGTTTCGCCTAAGCAGTTGTCTTATAAGCCCACAAAACGTTCTCTGTTGTCCACAATTGCTCGGTTCTATGACCCGCTCGGGCTAATTGGGCCTATAATAACGAAGGCGAAAATCTTCTTGCAGCTTTTATGGAAAGAAAAGCTCAATTGGGATGAAAGTTTGCCCACTGTTCTTGCATCTGCTTGGCTCGTATTTTGTGAAAATTTGTCAGCATCTAAACGCTTTATCTTTCCCCGCTTGGCTCTGTTTCCAGATTCTGAAGTAGAAGTCCATGGCTTCTGTGATGCCAGCATACACGCTTACGGAGCATGCATTTACGTCATATCCAAGGCCAATGGAGAGTCTCATGCGCACCTGTTATGCTCAAGATCTCGAGTAGCTCCTCTCAAGGCCCTTACAGTGCCAAAGCTGGAGCTTTGTGGAGCTGAGATGCTTTCTCAACTCATCAGCGAGGTAGCCAGAATGCAGATATCTACAGGAAGGTTCTACTGTTGGTCAGATTCAACAACTGTATTGTCTTGGATCCGCAACGAGCCCGCTCAATTCAACATTTTCGTGGCAAACCGACTGGAAAGCATTCAGAAGTTGACAGCTCAAATGGAATGGCGCTACATTCCAACCAAATTGAATCCAGCAGACATTCTGTCAAGAGGGTCACTACCTTCAGAATTGACGCAATCACAATTGTGGTTTCACGGACCAGATTTTCTACGAGAGGATGAACGTGCATGGCCATCGTGTGCGTTTCCGAGTACGCCGCTACTGGAGCTTCGCAAAAGGGTTCTTCTTGCAGCCTGCCCATTTGTAGATGCAACTCTGGGGCACAAATTTTCCAACTGTTTCTACAAACTGCAACGCACATTTGGATATATGTATAAGTTCCTGCGGCGGGTAAAATCGAACGGATTGACAGTAGCCGACATTGCTGGAGGCACTCTGATGTTCATTCGATCTATTCAACAAACGCATCTTTGGTCAGACTACAAATTCTTAAATGACAATGGTCGCGTGCCTTTGTCCAGCTCTATAGCATCATTCTATTTGGAATATTGCGCGTCGGAGGGAGACTTAGAAATTCATCGTTGGACTTTAACGCTCGCCATCCGATAATACTACCAAGAAAGCATCCTGTCACTGCAGCAATGATTGTGCATTTCCATGAGCGAAATCTGCACGCTGGACCAAGGGCTCTGCTTGCGCTTATTCGACATGAATATTGGCCTATTGGTGGCCGGAAAACTGTGGCAAACGTCGTCAACAAGTGCATAAGATGCTTCCGTGCCAGACCGCGTTTGATGGAACACATAATGGCTGACTTGCCAAAGGAAAGAGTGGATGATTCGTCGCATACTTTTATGATCACTGGTGTGGACTTTTGTGGTCCTTTCTATTATAAAAGCGAAGTCAGAAACAAATCGCCCATCAAATGCTATATTTGTGTGTTCATCTGCTTCGCCACCAAAGCTGTACATTTGGAACTGGTTCAGGATCTATCAACTCCAGCGTTCATCTGTGCTCTTCAGCGTTTTGTATACACTCGATGTCGGCCAAGAGAAATTTGGTCGGACAACGCAACCAACTTTGTCGGCGCGAATAACGAGCTGAAGCAACTAAAGCAGCTGTTCATGAGCGCAAAGCATCAACAGGCAGTACAGGACTTCCTAGTTGCTGATAAAATCGACTGGCGTTTTATCCCGCCTCGGTCTCCGCACTTTGGCGGATTATGGGAGGCCGCTGTGAAAACGGCCAAGCATCATTTCTATCGTTCGGCTGCTTCCGTTGTCCTTAGCTTTGATGATCTGCGTACTCTTGTTTGTCATATTACTGCAATCATTAATTCTCGTCCATTGCTTCCAGTTACAGAGCACCCAGATGATCTTGATGTCCCGACTCCTGCTCACTTCTTGGGTACCGTACCGCCCAAGGCTATTGCAGCTCCAAACGTTACTGAGCTGAACTTCAACCGTCTGGATCGTTGGCAGCGAATCTCCTATCTTCAACAGACGTTTTGGTCAAGGTGGCGAGAAGAGTATTTGACACTGCTCCAGGAGAGATCAAAATGGAAATCTGAGCAACCTGGACTTCAAGTCGGCGACATCGTGCTGGTGAAGAGTGAAAACTTGCCTCCACTCACATGGCCACTGGCAAGAGTAACCAGACTCATACATGGAGCGGATGGCGTCGCAAGAGTTGCTGAACTGAAGACTGCGAATGGCACCGCTACAAGAGCTGTTGCGAAGCTGTGTCGGCTGCCGAAAAAATATGTTGAAGGCCCTGATCCTCCAACGGGGGGAATATGTTCAGCTTCGCGCTCACCTCAGGCAGCGCAACACAGCTGATTAACGAGGCCAAAGCGACAGCGGAGAGTGCAGCACTTGCAGTTGTACTTTCGCATCTCATTTGTCGCTCCTTTATTGTTGGCTCTCATTTGTTGCTTTGCATTAGCGGCGGCGGCCACTTGGTCATCGCATCGCTCTAAAAACATTGTAACATTGTACTTTCGTCCGTCGCAAAGACAAGCACATTTGCTTGCAAATAAAACTTATAATTGAATCGAATTTCGTGGTTGGAAATATTTTATTTATTTCATAGGTGCTAGCAAAAACTCTTGCCCTAGCCGCAACACTTGCATTAAATAGTTATTTGTATCTGTGCTTTTTACAGACTGGGGGAACACAACAGAAACCTTATTATCTTTAATGCTTTTGTATTGGCATTAAAGGGTTTCTGTGTTTTTTACCTCAGCAGGAACACAACAGATCTCCTTAATGTTTTATGTTCATTACAGAACAAAAATTATAGCAACCTTTAAACGTATAACTGACGTATATTAAATTCTGCGTCTCTTACCACTGGTGGGGGAAAACGACAGAATGCTCGAAGGACCAAATGCTCAGAGAACAAAAGAAAGACCAGCGAGGATCGAGTTTGGTGGACTACTGCTCGCACGAAGCGAATTTTCTTTATTTTATAGCATTTCTGGGTTATGTATAAAATCATTTACAATATGTTACTTATCTATGCTTAGGTACAGCGTAGGGTTTTCCCTTATCAGGGTAAATTTCCCATATTTTATTATCTTGAGGCCAGACTGCTATCTGTGTCTTAATTGTTTTATGTCTAGTCTGGACTTTGTTTATTCAAGGTCTATCTTTTATTATGTTGTCTAGTGAGCCTCATGTGTTGCTGCCAGGCTCAACAGATTGTGGCCTGCCGCTGTTAATATATGATATGCAGCTAGTAATCTGCGTTATCGTCTTGTATTTTTACATATCTCTTATACATATATTTATTTCCTTAAGTCTATACTTGAACATATTGTGACGGTTGCAATATATATCTTATATTCCATGTTCATGCTTGAACATGTTAGTTAACATGGTAAATTAATCGATATAAATTTCATTTCTCAGTTATCGATACGCAACAAATATATTCAGCTATCAGCTGTTAACAGTTTTTCAAATTCAAATATTAACATCTTTCGCAACATTCTTGTGGAGAGCGACTATGTCAGTAAGTACACGACTATATTTAATTTATTATTTATTATATATTTAAGTATTAATTTATAGGAACATCATTTCTTATGGTATGTGAAGTGAAGCGTCGCTCTCTAACT
The DNA here is from genome assembly GCA_035045005.1 of Liodrosophila aerea. Classification (NCBI taxonomy): domain Eukaryota; kingdom Metazoa; phylum Arthropoda; class Insecta; order Diptera; family Drosophilidae; genus Liodrosophila; species Liodrosophila aerea. The sequence goes on from JAWNNL010000093.1 coordinate 15,307, forward strand.
GTGTCGATTATATTAATCGATTGCGAATATCGCCCTGGGAACTATCGTCTGTTTGCGACGATTGCGAGTTACCAGATCGGGCTGTTGTCGCTGAGGCTGCGTCGCCACATCTACTCCCCCCTCAGTGACTTCGTCGGTAGGAGAAGGGAACGAGATCTGCTCCGGAAGCTGCACAGGTGTGAGTGGTGAAGAGATCGGCTGTGATGCTTCCTGAACTGGTGACGGACACGCAGGCTCGTCGTTGTTGGTGGACGTATCAATATTGGCCAGAAATGCGGGCTTGAGAAGATCGACTGAGATTGCCTTTTCTTCGCCGTTAATGTTTATTACATAAACCTTATCGTCGACGCGACGTACAATCTCATATGGCCCGGTGTATGGCTGCTCCAAGGGTTTTTTAACGGATGCCACAAGCTTAAAAACGTGTGTACATGTTTTCAAATCTTTAGCGCGAAACATCTGTGGCTTGCAATGGTGAGCTGCTTGTGAAGCCTTAATTGAGCGAATGTGCTGGCGAAGCCTCTCCGTAAACCGCTGCTCAATGATATCGGCTGATCCTGACGAGCTGAAGAATTCATGTGGCAAGCGTAAAGCTGTACCGAAAAGGAGCTCTGCAGGTGAAGACTTCAAATCGTCCTTGTATGCTGTGCGAAGTCCCAAAAGGACGGTCGGTAACAGTTCTGGCCAAGGAATGTGTGAGTTACACATAAGGGCTGCCTTGAGTGTGCGATGCCACCTCTCGACCATGCCGTTTGATTGAGGATGATAGGCAGTTGTCCGGATCCTCTCAGCTCCAATCATTTTTGCTAACCCGGTGAACAGAGCAGACTCGAATTGGGTGCCCTGATCTGTAGTTATGGTGAGAGGCGTACCAAAGAGGCAGATCCAATGTGTGTATACAGCTGATGCAACCGTCTCTGCTGTCATATTTGATAGCGGAACCGCAAGTGGCCATCTGCTAAATCGGTCGATGATGGTGAGACAGTAACGCAGACCGTTGACACGAGGCAGCTCAATGAGATCCAGGTGAATGTGATCAAAGCGCTGATCTGGAACATCAATCTGTCCGAAAGCTGTACGTGTATGTCGATGAATTTTGGCGCGCTGACATGATACACATTGACGGCACCAAGCTACAGCATCACGATTTATGCCAGGCCACACGAATCGCTGTTTTAGCAGTTTTGCAGTTGTGCGACCACTCGGGTGTGCAAGGCCATGGATTGAGTTGAATGCTCGTTGTCTCAAACTGCCAGGGATGTATGGTCGAGTACGTCCAGTTGATGTGTCACATAGAATATCCTGTTCATCGATGCGCAGTGTTTGGAGGTCTAACGAAGTGTCTCGTGCGAGTTGCGAAATTTCGCTATCATCCTGTTGCGCCTCAAAGATAGTTTGCGCATCCAGATCACTTGGCATACTGATGGCATTTATCCGCGAGAGTGCATCTGCTACGGCGTTCTCTGTTCCAGGCGTGTGGACTATCTCCGTTGAGAATTGAGCAATAAAATCCAATTGGCGTAGTTGACGCGGTGAGGCTTTGGAGGCTTTCTGAGCGAATGCATATATAAGTGGTTTATGATCCGTTTGGATAACAAATGGTCGGCCTTCCAGAATGTGTTTAAAAAACATGATGGCAGCAAATACAGCTAAGAGCTCACGATCATAAGTACTGTAATTTTTCTCTGCCGGAGATAATTTACGAGAGAAAAATGAGACAGGGCGCCAAACGTTACCTTCTAATTGCTCCAGGGCAGCTCCAATAGCTGTGTCTGAGGCATCGGTCCTTAGAGACAGCTTAGCAGAAGGTGCGAGGAAGGTAGCTCTGACAGCTTTTACAATTCCTTGCTTGCACCTGTCGAAGGCGTGGGATGCTTCAGTAGTCCATGGTATCTCACGTTTGTCGTTTTTGGTAGCACCTTTGAGGTACTCAGTGAGCGGAATTTGAGCTTTTGCGGCACCTGGAATCAACCTCCTGTAATAGTTGACCATTCCCAAAAATCTTCGGAGTTCCATGACCGATTTTGGTTTTGGAAAGTTGTTAATTGCTTCTGTCCGTTCACTGGGTGGTTTAAAACCGCCAGAGCTAACGGTGAAACCCAAGAAGATAACCTCTTCTTTACCCAATTGGCATTTTTGTGGGTTTATAGATAGTCGGTTGTCCTTCAGGATCTGAAAAACAGTTGCTAAGTGTTGTAGGTGCTCTTCGTGCGAGTGGGAGTAGATGATAATATCATCGATGTAGCATCCAGCGCACGACAGACCACGAAGCAAGTTATCCATGTGACGCTGAAAGGTTTGCGCTGCGTTTCGTAATCCCGGCGGCATTCCAATAAACTCAAATAGGCCAAATGGAGTCGTAACAGCAGTTTTGGGAATGTCTTTCGCAGCAATGGGAATTTGGTGGTAAGCGCGTACCAGATCGATTGTGGAGAAAACCTTGCATCCATGTAATCGCTGGAGAAGATCCTCACAATGTGGCACAGGGTATCGATCCGGTATTGTATGCGCATTGAGTTTCCGATAATCCCCTGTAGTACGCCAACCGTTTTTCTTCGGAACCAGGTGGATTGGACTAGCCCATTGGCTCTTTGAGGGTCGAATAACCCCGTGTTGGAGTAGCATATCGAAGTCCTGTCGAGCTGCATCCAATTTCTCTCCAGTTAGCCGTCTTGGTCTATCAAAGATTGGAGCACCGGTTGTCTCTATGTGATGGATAACATCATTATTGACCTGTGTAGCTATAGTTACGTGTGGTCGAGTGATCTCGCAGAAACGGTTGAGAAGCTCAGCATATGGTTGAGTAGTTCCGCCTACGCTTAGAGCGCATATGGTTGAGACATTATACAAGCTAGTTTGGGCTAATTTCCCTTTTGTTGCCTCCGACGCCGTGGGGTCAATGAGACGTCTGCGCTTTAAGTCTAGCAGTAGTCCGTTGTGCGTAAGAAAATCAGCTCCAATTATAGCTGATTGCACGTTGGCGATAATGAAAGTCCAATTGAACTTCCGTTGGAGATTAAGGCTTAATGTTATGGAGATCGTTCCGAAGGTGTCAATAACAGATGTGTTGGCAGCATACAACTTAAAGTCATCCTTCCTTGGCTTATTCTTTTTTAGTATTGAAATCGGTATGAGTGATATTACTGAACCCGAATCAATCAAGAATTTAATGTTGGTGGAACGATCATGAATGTGGAGTCGATACTCCTTGGTGAGGCGAGCAGTAGGAATCTTGCTATCACTAGTCGCCTGAACTAATGATAGCTTGCTTAGTTTCCCTGCTGTTCCGTCCACGAACAGGGCTGTACGCAGCGCCGCGCATTGACACCGAATTTGGTGTGATAAAAGCACAGGCGTGGAGCATTCGGCGACTGCTGTGATCGGCTCTTCTTGGGCATTGTTTGGCGCGTATTGTTGGTGAGAAGATTTTGCAATATAGCCTTGATATCAATGATATCGCGCTTGCACTCTGCTAAATCGTCACCTTGGCCTGGGGCGTGCATCCGTGTGCTAGCTGCTGGTACATGTGAGGCTGCCATGATAAATCCAGTTTCATCGTCCATGAGCTCGTCGGCTAGCTCCGTTAACTCCTCTAGTGAGGCTGAACGCAATATCTTCAGGCCACGTTGTACGTGCTGTGGGAGAAGAGACAGCCAGCGCACACGTAAGACGTCTTGCGTCGTGCGTTCTCCTGCAAGCATAGTCATCTCGCGGAGTAATTGCGAGGGCTTCTTGTTGCCAAGCTCAAGCTCCGAAATCGCTTTGTGAAGTTGACGATCTGCAGATTCGGTGAGTCGCTTGATGATGCACGTTTTAAGCTGGTCATATTTGTTAGTCTCCGATGGGTGTGTTAGGACATCAGTTAACTCGGACATAATATCTGCATCCAGAGCGCTCAATAGGTGATAATAACGTGTGTTATCAGCCACAATGCGGTTGCATTGGAACTGAGCCTCAACTTGCAGAAACCATAATTGAGCATGTTGTTTCCAAAAAGGCGGCAATTTACAGACGCCAACGGCTTCAATTGTCGCCATGTTGTTGTTGTTGCTGTGCCGAATTTCACCAGAGTCTGGCGACTGTCGTACGGCTGTTGCATTTTCTTCAGTCTGCATGTTTGTTGGTTGTTGTTTTTGCACGTGTTGCAATTGTTGGGGTCACCAATGTGGAGAGCGACTATGTCAGTAAGTACACGACTATATTTAATTTATTATTTATTATATATTTAAGTATTAATTTATAGGAACATCATTTCTTATGGTATGTGAAGTGAAGCGTCGCTCTCTAACTGTGTCGATTATATTAATCGATTGCGAATATCGCCCTGGGAACTATCGTCTGTTTGCGACGATTGCGAGTTACCAGATCGGGCTGTTGTCGCTGAGGCTGCGTCGCCACATTCTCCTCCCAAGTATTGCAGTCGACAATATTTTTCATTTAGATTGGAGTCGGCAATACTTCAGAGTTTACATATATATTTTTAAATTTTATTATAAATTTACGTCTTAACATCTAACTTAATAAGTTTTACCACCGGTCGTTTATAAACATTATAAACATTACATCTCCTTCTTTAAGGTTACATTTATCTTTTGTCCATTTACGGCTGTAGAGCAAATATGGTCTATATTCTTTTCGCCATTTAAGCCAAAATATGTCTGCAAGTCTTTGAGAAGCTTTCCACATATTAAGCGTTTTCAAATCAAGATCAGTTGTGTTAGTTTAAAATGATTCACTATACTTTGGTCCAATTAAAATATTATTTGGTGTTAACGGTTCTGATTCTATAGAATCTGAGGGTACGTATAAAAGTGGTCGATTATTCATCATGAATTCTATTTCACAAAACACTGTTTTCAGGACATATTCCTTTGGATATCGCTCTTTTAGCAATTCCTTCAAATATTTTTTGACTGTCTGTATTAACCTTTCCCAGGCTCCTCCCATGTGCGGAGACAATGGTGGGTTAAAAAACCAATTGCAATTTTTTGTTGATAAGAATTTAGTAATTTCATCTTTGGGCCAGTCAGCTAGAATTTGTGCAATATCCTTACTCGCTTTTTTAAAATTAGTTCCATTGTCGGAATATAACTCTGTTGGAAATCCACTTTTAAAAAGGCTCTTTCAGTTGGTTGTATGCGACAAGTTGGAAGTTGACCCATCAGAGGTGCATGAGATATAGATTTTATATTTTTGCAATATTGACAATTACGAATAATTTTCTTGACTGTATTGCGACATTTTATTATCCAAAACTTTTGTCTGATATTTGAAATTGTTGTTTCTGTGCCAATGTGGCAGTTTTGGACATGAAAATGATGCACTAATAAGTCAGTTATTGGGTGGTCTTTGTTTATGATGATCGGATTTTTCGCGTCAAAGTCATAGTCATGGTCTGTCAAGTTGTCAAGTCTACCTTTTAGTCTCAATAAACCATCTTCTGATATCGTTAATGGTAAGCAATTTATCTTACTTGTTCTAGACACAGGCATATTCTTGTTTAATTGGTCAATTTCACTTCCATAACAATCTAGTTGGATTCTCTTACATATAATATATTTCTGCACGATCTAACTCTTGTGCCGTCAGCTCTCCACTAATATAATTACGTTTACGTCCAAGGTTTGAAATATATCTAAGAATCCAAGCAGTTGTTCTTAAAAAGCGCATCCAGTTAGAAAATCTGGAAATATCTGGCAAAACTATTTTATTTTTTTGTATGTTAATAAAATGTACATACTCCATTTCATTGTCGTCATGTTCGTGTCCTTTGATTGAGACTTTACCTAATGGCCGTTGGCCAAATTCATC
>JAWNNL010000100.1:0-12474 GCA_035045005.1 Liodrosophila aerea
ACTCATACAGAAATTCAAACTCACAATCAAAAATTACGCATACGCCCTAGTAGCCGCGTACAGTGTGGCTTCCCCCCTCCCCTACCCAAATGCCTAGTACTGAAAATTGTTTGTCTTGAATATCTCCGGTGTTTCTTATCCGATTGGGCTGCAACTTGCACCAAACATGCAAAGCATCTAAAGCTTTAATCCTGCGAAAAATGAATCCAGTGACTCTAAAACAGTATATACTAAGAACATTTTTGTAAATTTGAGGGGGAGGGGGATGACTTTTCAAACATTTGAAACAAACTTGACCTGCTTATGTAATACACAAACCTACCAAAAAAAAGATGAAGTCTCTAGCTCTAATAGTTTCCGAGATCTAGGTGTTCATACAGACGGACGGACAGACGGACAGACGGACAGACAAGACGGGGCTATATCGACTCAGCTCGTCGTCCTGATCAAGAATATATAGATTTTATGGGGTGTGCCACGCCTCCTTCTGCCTGTTACACACAAATGTCATTTGCACAAACTTAATAGACCCTTTGTACTTTTGTAAAGTACAGGGTCTAAAAATTAATTGTTTTGTTTTTTTAGACCCTGTACTTTAAAAAAGTACAAAAGGGTCTATTAAGTTTGTGCAAATGACATTTGTGTGTAACAGGCAGAAGGAGGCGTGGCAGACCCCATAAAGTATGTATATTCTTGATCAGGACGACGAGCTGAGTCGATCTAGCCATGTCCGTCTGTCGTCCTGTCTGTCTGTCTGTCCGTCTGTCTGTATGAACACCGAGATCTCGGAAACTATAAGAGCTAGAGACGTAATTTTTTTTTTTTGGTTCGTGTATTACATAGGCAGGTCAAGTTTACGTTTTTAATTTGATATCTCAACCCCCTCCCCCTCAAATTTGTAAAAATGTCCTTAGTATATACAGTTTTAGAGTCACTGGATTCATTTTTTGCAGGATTAAAGCCTTAGATGCTTTTCATGTTTGTGCGAGTTGCAGCCCAATCGGATAATAAACACCGGAGATATTGGACAAACAATTTTCAGTACTAGGCATTTGGCTAGGAGAGGGGGGAAGCCGCAGTGTATGCGGCCACTAGGGCGTATACGTGATTTTTGATTGTGAGTATGAATTTCTGTATGAGTATTGGTTATTGTTTGTATTTGCGTGTATATTTGTATGTATAAGTGTATGTGTGTGTATAAGTGCATGTGTATGTGTATGTGAGTATGTATGTACATATATGCTGCTGCTATTATGGACTCCCAGGGCAAATCAAAGTACAGGGTCACCTACTGTCGGTTGCGTCCGACTGTAGCTTTCCGAGTTTTTTAGAATACTGACGAAGACACCTTACAATTTTTTGCCCAAAAATATATATGTGTGCCTGCAACATCTTGCGATTCTGAACGAATGCAGGCAGGATCACTAATCTCGGATCGCCGAATCGCCCTAAAACCAGCAGTAGTTGATAAGCTGCTATTTGTAAACAAGAACTTTGATCTCATAGATTAAGTGTTTTGTTCTTGTAAAATAAACAAGTTGTTATTTTGTTTTGAATTGAATTTAAATAACTTCGATGTATCGCGATGTATCGATGTTTTTGCTACAAAACATCGACAACATCGATGTTTTTCAACATCGATGTTTCCAAAATTCGATGCTTGCCAACCTTTAGTTTGCACCCCCTTTTCCATGGTGCTCACCGCCCCCCGCACGTATTCTGGAAGGAGAGCATGTTTAAATGTACATGCATACACCAATACATACATATTTACGTACATACATCATACATTCATTCATACATGCATACATAAATATACATACATTTACATATGTTTCAGCGGAATACCCTCAGCAGGGCTGCCAATTTGGCTTTTTTCCCGTCAAAACAAGCTTTTTTTAAAGCCCAACTGCAGGAAAAATTTGTGACTTGCGGGAAGCGAGAATTCTGGCTTTTGTAGAAATTTACTAGGCTTGTTCCCGATTTTTTTTTGTGTTGTTAACACTTAATTACAAAATATGAAAAAGTGGCAGCTTTACGGTAGTCACTTACAAACAAATCAGAAAATGTGGTGGCGTATCTATTGTTTTTCTCGATATTCGCAAAGTATATAATATAACTCTATATCTTAAATAAAAACCTAATTCAATACGATGTCTGGCTCTGTAGCGCACAGTGGGAAAACCGCTAAAACTAGGTGGACATTGCTTATAACTTCTGTAAAAATTGACATAACGCGCTGAAATTTGGAACACAGACAGAGGAGACATTTAATTTATGTTATGAAAAATATGAAAAAGTTGCGACGGAAAATATAGATTTTAAAGGGGTACCATGAATAGCCTAGCAACGGAATAGTTAAAAATAAAGAATAAAATAAAAGCTGAAAATATTTAACACAATTCTTTAACAATAAATAGCAATATTATTTTATTTCTTTATCAGTTATGCCTATTAAGTTCATATTTTCTTGTACAAAATTTTTAACACATGCTTCTTGATCAATTTTGTGTGATAGCCACACATAAAAAATATCGCTTCTCAAGAGGGACATTACCAATCTGCGAGACGAACTGTTCAGCTTGACTTTCGAAAGCAGAGTGAAAAATATAAAAATTAACTTGTGTTGCTTTGGCTTTAATGATAATTTGAATTATTGGAATTCAAAAGTATTATGCGTACACAGCACTAAAGCTTTAAAAGAGCTTTCATACAATTTAGTCATTAAGGTTTAGCGCAATAACGAGTGCTGTGTTCTATTATTTATTAGCAGCATGTATGGACATTTGGGTGTATGTACGCAAAATAATCGACGAGGCAGTCCTGGTTTTTTGTTTATGTTTCAAAGACGGGACAACGAGGGACTCTAAATCTTTTTCTGTCATATTCTACATGTTTCATATTTTAATTTAATAATTGTCAGAAAACAAAGACTCATAAAGAAAATTTTTCCGATCATTTTAAAAATACAGTTTAATGGGTTTTCAAGGGATTCCGCGCCGAGAGCTGTGGTAAATACATTTTTAATAAAAAATAACTGTGTAAATAGCTTATTATTTTGTATTTTAGTCTATTAATGCTGTGCAAAAGAAATAAAACAAATGCGCTTATTTTTAAAGCCATTATGACAATTCTAAACAGGGGTTCGTTTTGCTCGGTTTTAGTCTTTATATCAAATGCTTTAAAATAATTGCCTTTTTCAGATAGTATATACATAAAAATTTGCTATTAAAATGCATTTTTACTATCATTGGATATATCTTATTATAATACCAAGTAAAGTTTTATCAAATTTCACACATGAAATTTTAGCGATTGTCCACCTAGTTTTAGCGGTTTTCCCACTGTGTGGCGTACTTATAACTATGTATATGATTCAACATCCTGGTCCTGTTGAAAGTTTCACTTTCAATTACAACGCGACCAGGTTCTTTTAAAATCATTTATCAACTGTTTTGTATAAAATATATTGAGAGTTGTTATCCAAAATTCCACAACTGTCTTCGTATGGCCAGAGATTGACAACTTCCGAATAAAGATAGCATCCTGGTTGAAGCTGAAGATTTCCTGAACCAGACATCTTAATTGACTTCGGCTTGTTCTTACAAACATCAGCGGTTGTCTCCTTTGGACTTAAAACTAGCCATGGGTTTCCTCTGCCAAGCTGGTTCCAAATGATCTTCGATTTGGATTACTGATTTCGGCATAAGGGGGGTTAGTTGTCCTCCCTCCTTCCATTGTATTCTTGCCATGGTGAGAACCCCATCCAATGGATAAATTCTCGTGGCCAGCTATTAACACTGTGCCGCTTTAGCTTTTTTAGTAAACCTTTGTCGACCTGAAGGAGCACGTTCTTTTCCTCCTGCTTTAAATCAGCTGATTCCTTCACATACTCGGCATCCCTCCGCTTTTGGTTCGCAAAATTTCGACGTTTACGTTGCCCACTGTTGTGGGCATCTTCCACGGCGTCCTCATCAGTTGATACTGCATTGTAGTCCTCGCTAATGCTTCGAAATGCTGGCTTTATCCTTAATCTCCGAATTGTGCTCATATTACGAGATATCTTCACCCTTTTCGCAACTGGTTTAGAAGTTTTAGATGCTTTAGGTGCCTTGGTTGGTCTTCTTGTCGACAGCTTCACAGACCGGCGAATCTTTTTTGTTGACTCAGTTGCGGGTATGCTGGCCTCACTATTCCTGTCTATTAACAGTTGTGAGAGTAAAATTTTTTGTTTTAGACGGTTGTGGCTCCTTTTTGTAGGAATCTGACTTGTCACGATTCTTGCGAAGATTTCTATTCGTTACTGGTGGCGTTACTGTTTTCCAACATATTTTCTATAATTGGCGGTTGGGCATTAGAATTTGGTTAATTCTATGCCGTTGTTGCCATTTACCACATCGGTATTTCTGCCATTTCTGTTGCTGGCTTCAATAGTGGTATTTTTTTTTTATTTTACATGATCAGAGACAAGAAGTGCCCCAATATGTGGTCGCTTCGTACTCTTCATGCCAATCTTCTTTATGTCGGTGGAGTCACTGTCATCATTACAAAAAGTTGCAGCAATTGTCTCCAAAGAGTCCTTTTCCTCCGGCTTCATCAGAACACATTTAATTATGTTCTTGAATATTGATGATTGCTACAGGTGTTCCACGTGAAAATGGGCAGGTTGAACGTATGCATAAAATAGCATTACCAATACTTTCGAAGCTAACGCAGGAAAATAGTACAGGGCTTGGTATAAACATCAAAAAACAGTTCCGCAGATAATCAACAATGTTGATTAGCACCAGAGTAGAGCCGTTCAAGATTTTAACCGGATTTGACATGAGAATTCCAATTCATCCAGATTTGCGGCAAATGATGACAGATTCGCTGGTAAAAGAATTACATAGATGAAGATCGGTATAATATTCGCGCAGAGATTCGTGAGAACATCAAATTATTACAGGAAACGAATAGGAAGGCTTCTGATTCGAAGCGGAAAGCAGACAGGCAGTATCTATTAAATGATCTTGTGGCTATTACACGGACTCAGTATGGGACTGGGCTAAAGTTAAAAGGGAAATATTTAGGACCGTACAAGGAAGTGAAGGTACATAGTCATGGTAGATGTGAAGTTGAAAAGATTGGTGACACCGAAGGTCCTTGCAAGACATATTCCGTATCTAAGTTTATGAAACCTTGGATAGATAGACTCGGATGGTCGAATGGTCCGTCAGGACAGCCGAAAGTATAGTAGAGTCTGCATTTCAGCGGAATACTTGCAGTGGTCGCGTACTTTTATTAAGAAAACCTGTTAAACAACATTTCTTGCTCGCATTATTAACAGTGTGGAGCAATAATGTTAAGTAAAAATGTTACAGTAAGAATCAGAGGCAGTTCGTTCTCGTCAGCTACGCATTGAAAACGTATATATTCTATATATTCATTTCTATTGTTAAGTTGCCTAAATAATGTAAACAATGAAAATACTATTATTATAATAAATATTGTGAATCGTCCCATTAAGGATAGTTTCCTACATACATGTGGAGCATATATGTACATGCATCTGTATGTACAGTGAAAACTGTACAGATATTGCCCACTGACACTACAGACCACGACAACAACAATTTCATATATTGTTACAATCATGCACAATGGGCCTTTACATTGAAGGTTGGCGTTCTCGAGAAGCCAGAACGCAGGCGGCGAAGTATTTTATTTAAAAATAATATTTTTCTGTCAGTACTAAATACTTACTGCAAGTACGACAGAACAAACTAATAAACAGGGCTGCCAATTTGGCTTTTTCCCCGTCAAAACTGGAAATTTTGGTATTTTTTTTAGAAATTTACTTGGCTTTTTCCCGATTTTTGTTGTTGTTAACACTTAAGTACACAATATGAAAAATTGGAACCTTTACAATAGTGACTTATACCCAATTTCCATTGCGGTCTTACGACTTTTTTTTGGGGCTACGACCTTTTAGGTGTTCACACTGAGCAAACGGTCGTAAGTCGCAAGTCGAAATCAGCTGTTTATTTTACATTTAATTTGATTCGTGACTTGCAGAGTCCCTTGCTCAGTCCCAGATAATGGGGGGACATAAGCGAAATGGAGGCACAGAGCATGGAATATGCTCAAAAAAGCCATTTGGAACAAATGGCAAAAGTTCTTTCAGTTTTCAAAGTTGAATTAATGTCAAGAACTATATGGATGCATGTAATAAACAATTGTGTCATTTATTTAAAATTGTTGTATAATGCAATAATATAACATACAAACAAATCAATCAAAATGATAAGAAAATTAAATATTATAAATAATAAACAAATAAAATTACTGTTTAAAATTTTTTTCGTTTGTTTACATTTTTTTAACTGTGAACAGAGTTAAATTTTAATAAAATGCGGGTAAATTTCACAATGCTGCCACATTTTTGGCTCCTGTCAATCGTTTTACAACACTGTGGATTTTTTGGTCGCAGCTCTCACGACTAGTTCCAAATTCAAACGCAACTGACAAGATTTTGTATGGGCTTGAGACCAGTCTCAAGCAAAAAGTCCTAATTTTGGTCTTATGACCTCAGTGGAAACAGGGTGTTACAAACAAACCAGAAAACGTGGCGTATACAAAAACATCAATTTAATCAAGTGGGACAACATCAGCGACACACACATTTTGGTTTGAGGTGCTAAACTTTAAAGATTCTGGTGGAAACCGCAGATTTTTTGAATTGGCAACTGTGGCCATCCAAATGTTGCGTGTGCCCTGGTCAAACGCGGAAATATGTAGAAAGGGTGTTCAGAGAACAAAAGAAAGACCAGCGAGGTTTGGAGTTGATGGAAATACTAATCCGCACGCCGCGAAATTTCTTTATTTTATAGCATTTCTGGGTTATGTATAACATCATGTACAATCTGTTAATTATCTATGCTTAGGTACAGCGTAGGGTTTTCCCTTATCAGGGTAAATTTCCCATATTTTATTATCTTGTCTTAATTGTTTTATGTCTAGTCTGGACTTTCTGTTTATTCAAGGTCTATCTTTTATTATGTTGTCTAGTGAGCCTAACTCAATACAATGTCTAGGCTCACTGGCAGACTTCTTAATGCCTAATAACTAGAGGTCTAGTATGTAACATGTGTTACTGCAAGGCTCAAAAGATTGTGGCCTGCCGCTGTTGATATGCGATATGCAGTTAGTAATCTGCGTTATCGTCTTGTAGTTTTACATATTTCTTATACATATGATTATTTCTTTATGTCCATACTTGGCGGTTGCACTATATATCTTATATTCCATGTTCATGCTTGAACATCTTGCAAGGGGCCACCCAAAAAGTGGTGGTTTGTGTATGATATTTTAATTTTATTTTTAAATGTATTTTATTTTAATTTACTTTTAAATGTATTTTATATTTTATGCTTGAACCTCTTGTAAGGGACCACCCAAATTAAGCGTCGAATGTACTATTAAGCGTCTCTTATATTCTATGTTCATGTTTGAACATCTTGCAAAGGACCAGCAAAGGTGATGGCCTGTAGTGTTCGTCTTACTTTACATTGTTTTATTGTATAAACCCTTAATACAATTGAGATAATAATTACTATTATTAATTATGTATGCGCAGATAAATGGTGAAAATTAAATTATTTTAATTTGACATGATTTTCCTTACAATTTTTTAATTCTTTATTGATCTGTTCTATTTCAAAACGTATGATTGATCGGTGACACCTTCATTGGATCCCAAACTATTTTTGGAACTGTTTTCATTTTTTCTACATGAATTGCGAATCTACTACCTTTTTGAAATTCATTTTGCATGTTGTCCACTCTCCCTAACTTATATTCTTGCGATGGTGAAAAACCCATCCAATAAATGAATTTTTCTGACCAGTTATTAAAAATGTGCTGCTTTAGCTTTTTTAGTATCCCTTTCTTCACCTGAGTGAGCACCTTATTTTCCTCCTTGGCATTATTGCCCTTTTGATTCGTAAAATTTCTACGTTTACGTTGCCCACTGTAGTTGTACTCCTCGCTAACACTTTTTTCGCGTCGAACACGCTTTAAAGTTCTGGCTTTATATTCATTCTCCGAATCTCTGTAAAATATTTTAACCTTTTTCGCAACTGGCTTAGCAGTTTTAGATGCTTTAGGTGCTATGTTTGGTCTTGGTGTCGACAGCTTTAGTCGAACTACAGACCGGCGAATCTTTTTTGTTGATTCAGTTGCGGATATATTGGACTCACTATCCCTGTTTATTAACAGTTGTGAGAGTAACTTTTTCTTTTTAGCCAGATGTGGCTCCTTTTTGTAGGATTCTGACTTGTCACTATACTTGCTAACTTTTCTATTTGCCAAAATAATATCTTCCTCGTTGGTGTCTTTACTGTTTTCCAATGTTTTTACTATAACTGGCGATTGGTCATCAGAATTAACAGATTTGGTTAATTCTATGCCGTTATTGCCATTCACCGTATAGGCGTTACAACTATTGTTGCCATTTCTGTTGTTGGCTTCAATAGTGGAATTATTGTCTTTTACAAGATCAGGATCAAGAAGTGCCTTAATTTGTGGCTGCTCCGTAAACTTTACCTCGATCTCTTTTATGTCAGAGGAGTCACTATCCCCTTTTTTAACATTACAAGAAGTTTCAACAATAGTTTCCCGAGGTTCAAACTTTATCTCTTGCAGCAAACGATGTTCTAAATAGTTTAACACATCAGACAATGATGAATCTATTTCATTTGTTATTTTTGTATGTGTTTCATATAACTGCCTTGTTTCTCTATTAAACTTGTTTAATATTTCATGAGCAAAAATATGGTTTGCTTGATCGAATAGATTTGTTTTCAACTTTATTAAGTGAGAGGCTTCATTAATCGTCTCAAAATAATATTTAATATGCTCCACTGATTGTTTAAAATAGGCAACTCCATAAGCCGCTTATACTGTTCAAAAAAAATTTGCGTCATATTCTCATACCGATTGGTTAACAAATCCCAAACAGTATGGTAATTCTCTACTGATCCTGTCAACAAATGAGACACCTGGGTTCTTGCCTCCCCTTTTAATGCATTGTGCTTTTTGCTCTTTTATCAATTATTTCCTTAAAAGATTCTACGAACTGATACCAATATTTGAGCTCCCCATTAAATCTAGGGACTTTTAGTTGAGGTAACATTGGAAGATCCTGTGTCTTCTCTTTTACCTCTACCTTGACCGTGCTACTTTCTGTTATAAGGTTTTCTAATTCGGTTATATAAATATTTTTGTTGAATTCTAGCTTACTAACATCTTTATGTACATAAATGTTATAATATGCAAATTCGCCAATAATTTTGTTAATTCTTTCCCAAAAACATTCAATCATTTTCTTTCGAACCCTATATCTACTTGGTGTAGACCTACCTATTAACTCTTCAGTCTCCTCAAGGTACTTTGTGAGCTGTTCTACCTCTTTGTCTAATTTATCTGCTAACTTTCCTGGATCAATCATATCTTTGCTAATATTAGACAACTTAGTTTTGTCTGCCATTTTGCACGCACTTATTATTATTAATTTAAGTAAATAACGAAAAACTTATTTTAAGACTTGCTTTGTTGACGCTCCTTAGGCGACGTTGCTTTGCTCCTAGGTCGCACTCCTTCGGCGATGTTACTCTGCTCCCATGTTCACTTCTGCGGCGACGTTACTTGCTCCCTCGACGCACTTCGTTGGCGACGTTTCTGCTCCCTC
Source organism: Liodrosophila aerea (assembly GCA_035045005.1). Lineage (NCBI taxonomy): Eukaryota > Metazoa > Arthropoda > Insecta > Diptera > Drosophilidae > Liodrosophila > Liodrosophila aerea. Next base: position 9,731 of record JAWNNL010000100.1, read on the forward strand.
GACGCACTTCTTTGGCGACGTTGTTCTGCTTCTATGTCACACTGCTTCGGCGACGTTTCTCTGCTCACACGACGCACTTTGACGACGTTGCGCTGCTCCCACGTCGTCCTTGATCGCTGCTCCTGCTGCTTGATCGGCGACGTTACGCTGCTCCCACGACGCACTCTTTGGCGATGTTATTACTCGCACTTCTTCGGCGACGTTGTTGTTGCACCTTGCAACCACTGCACTCGCACTTCTCTGGCGACGTTTTTGTTGCCCCTTGCAACCACTGCACTCGCACTTCTGTGGCGTTATCAGCTTCACGTCGGATGTTTTTTGTTTTTTGCACTTATGTCACAGTTCTTTTTTCTTTTGTTAATGTTATTGTTGCACCTTGCAACCACTGCACCCGTATTATTAATCGCACTTCGATTCTCGGACGCACTGTCTGAATAACGCGATATCTTGCCCACTTGGCAATTTAACCGACTCGCGTTTATTTCACAACAATTTTGTTAGCTGCAATACTTGCAGCAATTGTTATTTTATATGTCCGTGCTTCTGTATACTAGCAGAACACAACGGAACACTTTTTTTTTTATTTAAATGCTATACTTGCATTAAATAGTTATTTGTATCTGTGCTTTTTACAGACTGGGGGAACACAACAGAAACCTTATTATCTTTAATGCTTTTGTATTGGCATTAAAGGGTTTCTGTGTTTTTTACCTCAGCAGGAACACAACAGATCTCCTTAATGTTTTATGTTCATTACAGAACAAAAATTATAGCAACCTTTAAACGTATAACTGACGTATTTTAAGGTGCTGGTTAAATTCTGCGTCTCTTACCACTGGTGGGGGAACAAAAGAAAGACCAGCGAGGTTTGGAGTTGATGAAAATACTAATCCGCACGCCGCGAAATTTCTTTATTTTATAGCATTTCTGGGTTATGTATAACATCATGTACAATCTGTTAATTATCTATGCTTAGGTACAGCGTAGGGTTTTCCCTTATCAGGGTAAATTTCCCATATTTTATTATCTTGTCTTAATTGTTTTATGTCTAGTCTGGACTTTCTGTTTATTCAAGGTCTATCTTTTATTATGTTGTCTAGTGAGCCTAACTCAATACAATGTCTAGGCTCACTGGCAGACTTCTTAATGCCTAATAACTATAGGTCTAGTATGTAACATGTGTTACTGCAAGGCTCAAAAGATTGTGGCCTGCCGCTGTTGATATGCGATATGCAGTTAGTAATCTGCGTTATCGTCTTGTAGTTTTACATATTTCTTATACATATGATTATTTCTTTATGTCCATACTTGGCGGTTGCACTATATATCTTATATTCCATGTTCATGCTTGAACAAAGGGCTTTTAGCCAGGTTAACCTAATTAAATCCAAATTAAGGAATTCGATGGGCACGACTAGCAGCATTCTATGCATAAGGTAAAGTGTTAAATTCAAGCAAAAGATATACTGTATTCATTATTATTTGAATCTAACTACAATTACGGTTTATGAAGGATCGGAAAATGCTGCGTATTGAAGTGCCTGCAAAATATCTGCGATGATAGGCACTAATATGTCATACGCAAATGAGAAAGACCAAGAAGATAATGATAAAAAAATAATATTAATAATCTAAAAGAAAAAATAAACAAAATAAATTGGTATTTTTTTTTTGAGATTTTTTCGCTTTTTTGATAAATTTTTTAAGCTATTTTTGGATTTTTTTTAAAATTTTTTTAAAGTTTTTTTTTCCTATTCTTCCCGTCAAAAACAGCATTTTTGCTGGTCGAAAGTTGGCAGCAATGCTAATAAAGTTCGGCATATTTATGTATGCATATCGCGAAATACGAATAGACTCCAAAGAATGCGAACAAAACTTTTTCGATTTTTGTACAGCGCAAATAAGATTTGTTCTTCATTTGAATAGATACTTTAAACTTTGATTTGACAAGATTAATATTTAATTGCGAATTAAACAATAGTTTATTTGAATAAAGTACATTTTTTTTTGTTTTTGGATTTTTCGGAATTAAAAAAATTTTACTACGTTTTTTCACATTGAGTTTTTTTCTAAGTATATTTAAAGTTTAACACATGTTGCTTATGTAATACGTAGGATTATAAAGAATATAATCAGTTTGCTTTAGTTATTATTTTATTGCGTCCCTTTAAGCTTCTCGTACATTCTCTAGTGATGAGACCACATTGATCACCACCAACATTAATATATCGATAGGAATGCCATCACAATATCGATATATATTGTTTACATATTACACGCTTTTTTCTTTTTAAATAGATGAGTTCATTTTAGTTCCATCCATATCTATTAGGAGGCTTAATGGATCTATTTGATCGTGTTAGTTTGTTATTATCCGATCTATACTCTACTTCTTCATCAGAGCTATAACTGTTTGAAGTTTCATACTCATTAGAGCTCATTTCATTTACAATGCCATTATCGGGTTCATTTAACTAAATTATTATTTTCACTTAAACTAAAATTTTGACTTAAATTAACATTTTCACTTAAATTATTATTTTCAATTAAACTAATATTTTGCCTGGCTGGCACAAATCCTACAGCTGAACCCTCCACGAGGGTGCCGGCTGGGCAATGGGCACTTCTGTGTCCCGCGCGTATGCTCAGGGGCACCGGAGTGCCTAGCTAAGGATCTAATATACCATTCCCGTTGGTTCACTGACGGGACTGGGGTATTGGAACCATGGCTGTAGGTGCCTGGC
>JAWNNL010000101.1:0-41089 GCA_035045005.1 Liodrosophila aerea
GTTTTGGCATACAAAATTCTTATGATAATCTTTATCTGTGCTGTGAATTGTGGCTCAATCGGATAATAAACACCGGAGATATTCAAGAATCAATTCCCTGTACTAGGTAAGGGGGGAGCAGCGCGAGCGTATGTGTGGTTGCATGCGACTTTGCGCTATGTGTGCTTGTGTGAGTGTTAGCGTGTGTGTGTGCAAAGGAAAGTACAGGGTCTTCTACTGTCGGTTGCATCCGACTGTAGCTTTCCGAGTTTTTTTATTTTATAAATTTTTTACATCTATTAAATTTGATTATATCTTTAATTTTACATACCAAATTTACTTGTCCGGCTTCGCGATTTGAACTCACGACTCCTCCCTTGCTTGACACACGCAACGCTGTTCACTGTCGACTTAGACCCTTGCGCCACAAAGCTTTAACAGTTTGCACGTCCCAAATTCCAAATACAATTCTTATGAACAGATTGCAAGAATGCAGAATGCGGACAACTCGGGTTCAAGTCCAGGCAAAGAACTACGTTTTTTTATTTTTGTATTTTTTTGTTTAATTTAAAATTTCGCTTCATCTCTCTTTATTCTGACTTCGCCAGGGTGTGCGAATGAGACGGACATTTTGACACAAACAAGTTCTAATAAGAAGATTTTTAAATCTTGAAAATGACATTCGAATTCTCATTATTAGATTTATGGTTATTTTTCAAGCTTTTTCGGGATTAAAATTTTAAGATTGCTCAAATTCTTAATTTAAGATTTTAATTTTTTTATCAGTGTAGTTTATGTATTTAATTTAATGAGAAAAATGGTCAAATAGAATTAAATACGCATATATTCAATTCGACAATTGAAAATTGACTATGGGTGTAGTCAATTTAAATATTATTTTTGAAGTTGAATGTGTTTGAATTAACTAAGCACGTAGTCAATTCGACAATGAAATTCTACTACGGGTGTAGTTAATTTGAATATTATTGTTTTAAGTTATGTGTATTTAAATCGAATGCGTACATAATCAATTTGACTATGATATTTTAATACGAAAACTTTTGAATTAAACATATTCATATTCAAATATTAATGATATGGTTCCACGTTAAGTTAACAATTTCCGTGTTAACTTGACTTTTATACCCATAAATTTTCAATTCAACTACAGAATAGTGATTTTTACTACGTTTTTTCCCTCAGTGTATCTTTGTTAATAGGTTTATTAAGTGAGAGTCAAACGAACCCCCCCACAGGCTGTTTTGCTAGCTGCAGTTGATAGAATCCCAACTGACTTTTCATTTAATAAGACTTCGGGTGATAGTCTAGATGGTTAAATATTTTTGTTTATCTCCTATTCTAACCCTGACGTAGACTATATTACAAAGTTTGGCGCCCAGAACGTGGAGCAAGCTGAAACATTATATTTATATAGAGTTTGGCTTGCGTAAAAAACCACTAAAATATTATTTTCACTATTTCTTTATTTCGTCTATTAACTTAAAGTTTAACTTTCCCTTTACATTCATTTGAAGTTATTGTGGTTATCAAGTTCTGTTGGATTTCTGGAATTATGACTTTGGACATGGCTCCAAATATCATCCGATATCTAAAGTTCTTTCTAATCACAGTTATAATTATTGATGTTATTTTCCTTCTATTTTGACATGAAATTATATTCTTAGAATTTCTAGGTGGACTTAATTCTTAGGCGTTCAGCATTTGATTTAACCCTTAGTTAAACGAAGAAATATTAATTGCGTGTTAATCCTTTAGTTGTGCTTGAGTGATTATTTATTGCACTGTAGATGTTCAGATTTGTCGGAAAACAAACATTGGAACTTGGTCCAATGATTTGTCCGCTTATTAATGCATCATACAGTCAATTTATATTTATTTCATAATTTCTTTCCTTTTTCTTTCTACTTCTTTCTACTTCTCTCTGATTTCTTTAAAGCTATCTTCGTTTTAAAGATTTCTCTGTAGTGCCTACTTATTCTACTTACACTGCCCTAATTTACCCAACATACCCACAAAAGAAGAAAATTGTATATAGTATTATAAAAATTTGTATCAACAAATATCATTAAAACTTGAATTTAATTAAAATGGTTCTAACAAGAAGTGAAGAAAACTTGACAAGAGCTGAAAGCGCTCAAGAAAGCAGTTGCATTATTTGTTCGCAAGTATTGTTAGAAAATCAGGATATTGTGATTACAAAATGCCAGCATAGCTTTCATAGAGTTTGTATTGTAACATACGTTACTGAAACACAGGAGTGTCCTATCTGCAAAAAGCTTTTGCATGTAAAAGATATACCAGGAAACCAACCAGTTCGAAACATGGCTAAGCCAACAGCAGGTACAATCCCTAAAAATTATAACACACGCAGTAAGCAGAATAGCAACATACTGCCTACCAATCTAGTTGATCTCGATGCATCGACTTCTGAGTTAAACCAGTCTCAGTTGGTAAGCATAGAGTCAAGCAATCAGGATACGGTAATTAATAATGACGCACCGCTCGCATCGGCTCGAAAAGGTCGGCCACCAAAGCAGCAAAAGTCAAACTGGCGCTCGTATAGCAATTATCCTGCAGCCAGAGTACCTATCCAACCACCCCATGCGAATTTTAATCTCCTTGCTAACATAGAAGATATGATTAACAGAAAATTCGTTGGATTAAATTTTAATCGCCCAAATACAGTTCATGTACAGCAGCAACATGACTTTCAAAGTAATTCACCCACAGGAGCTACTTCTATATCGCCGCTCCCTGTTCAAGCTAACTATGACGTGATCTTCGAAAGAATTGAAGATCTCATAAATCAAAAGTTTGCTAATTTTAATTTGTCTAATCAGCATTATAATATTTCACAACCTCCAGCAGCACATACTTCCGCCAACTCTTCGGCTAATGTAAATTGCTCTTCTTTATCCAGACCGTCTAATCAATCAGCTGATTTAAGTCAGGAAAAAGTGACTCAGATCATTCAGGGTTGGAATTTAAAATTCGATGGGTCCCTTAAAGGTCCAACTGTTCAAGAATTTTTGTATCGTTTAAAAGCGCTTACTGGAGATTGTTTACGAAATGATTTCTCCGCTTTATGTCGTAATTTGCATATTATTCTTATCGGAAAGGCGCGAGAGTGGTATTGGCGTTATCGAAAGGATACTACTGTCGTTGACTGGGAAGAATTTTGTGAAGCCTTTAAAAATGAATACCATGACAACAAGGATGATGATTATATTATGGACGATTTAAGAGCTCGAAAGCAGAAAGATGGGGAATCTTTTGATGTATTTTATGACGAGTTTATGAGTATTTCTTCTCGATTGTCTATACCTTTAGATGAGTATCGTTTAGTACAGCAACTAAAAAGAAATTTAGTTCCTGAATTTCGTCAGGCTTTGTTGTATGTCTCAGTACATTCTGTTGCACATCTTCGCCAATTAGTCCATTTGCGAGAAAATTTGCTCACTGAATGTGATAGCAAACGTTTTTCTAAGCCACAGGGTGTGCAAAAGCCTTTTAAAAAATCTGTTTCTGCCATAGACGATAAAGATACTTCTTCCACTCAGGCTGACGAATCGACAATAGATGCAGTGCAACATATTCCTAAACAACCAATATGTTGGAACTGTGACAAACCAGGACATGTATGGGATATGTGTCTAGAATTACGCACCATATTCTGCTATGGCTGTGGTGCCAAGAAGGTATATAAGCCCCAGTGTGCAGTGTGCATTGCGCGGATGGAAAACTTGCGAAAGGGACCATCTGCCAATCACAGCCAGATGGCCCCAAAACAATTTTAAAATCTAATTCACAATTTTCACGACCAAGTCCGACAGAGCCATACTCTTCTTCTGGAGTCTCTGCTAGTCGCGAAAATTTAATTTGTAATTCGGACATTCCATCAATAAAAATGCCTACATTGTATCCAATTAGCCCATATCATGAGCGATACAAAAGATACATGGAAGCGAAAGCGCGAATTTTTAATGAACAGGTGTTAAGTATTAGCAAACAGCGGAAGCCTAAACGTTCTACTGTACGTATGCGTAATTATTGGCGCAACGTTAAAACAACTAGAAAATTGCTAGTCTCTTGTATTGTCAATGATTTGACAGATGGTCGTCTTTATGCTCCTATATCATTTTATGAATTCTCTGAACTTGGCTTGTTAGATACTGGTGCTAACATTAGTTGCATTGGTGCAAGTTTAGCAAATACTGATTGGTCAAAATACCCAAAATTTTAAAAAGTTTCTTCAAGCATTAAAACTGCTGATGGCAATAGTCATCCAGTGTTAGGAAATATCACAGTTGAGGTCGAATACAAAGATCAAAAGCAACAGATTACTTTTTTCATTATCCCCTCGATTTCAAAGAGAGTTATACTTGGCATAGACTTTTGGAAAAAGTTTAATCTTGCTCCTGGGTTAATTTCGTCCTTAGAAACCAGTGCTATTGCTGAAACTTCAGACAAACAGTTTCCACTGACTGCGGAACAACAACATCGACTTAGTGCCGTTGTTAGTCTTTTTCCAAATTTTGAAAAACATGGACTCGGTCAAACTTCTTTGTTAAAACATGAGATAGACGTGCATGGCGCGAAGCCAATAAAACAACGTTTTTATCCAGTTTCTCCAGCTGTGGAGAATCTCATGTACAAAGAATTGGACCGAATGCTCGATTTAGGAGTTATTGAAAAGTCGTACAGTTCGTGGAGTTCTCCAGTTCGACTTGTAGTTAAGCCCGGAAAAGTACGCTTGTGTCTCGATGCTAGAAGGATAAATGATGTTACGAAGAAAGATGCTTATCCTCTTCCAAGCATTGAAGGCATCTTTTCAAGACTGCCTAGGGCGAATATAATAACAAAGATAGATTTGAAAGATGCGTTTTGGCAAATTGCCTTAACGTCAGAATCCAAGGCAATCACAGCATTCACTGTACCTGGTCGTCCTTTGTACCAGTACACAGTGATGCCATTTGGACTCTGCAATGCGCCACAAACTATGTGCCGTCTAATGGACGAGTTAATACCCCCAGATTTGAAGTATTGTGTCTTCGGATACCTCGATGATCTCTGTGTGGTTACAGAAGATTTTGATCAGCACTTGTCTATTCTAATCCGGTTGTCTGAGCAGTTTAGAAAAGCGAACTTGACTTTGAATGTTGCTAAAAGCAAATTCTGTGTTACAGAAGTTGCGTACCTTGGTTATGTCATAGGCAATGGCGGCATTTCAACTGATCCTCGCAAAGTCGAATCGATCAAGTTATGGCCAGTTCCTAAAAACATTAGACAAGCAAGGAGTTTTCTCGGATTAGTTGGCTGGTATAGGCGTTTCATTGAGAATTTTTCTGAGGTGACATTCCCAATAACTGAATTACTTTCTAGCAAAAGAAAATTCGCTTGGAATGACTCAGCTCAAGCAGCTTTAGATAAGCTGAAAGATTTATTGACTTCGGCTCCAATATTGGTCAATCCAGACTTTAATAAAAAGTTTTACGTACATTGCGACGCAAGTGACTTTGGAATAGGAGCTGTGTTAGTGCAGAAGGATTAAAGATGATGCCTAAATCAATATTCACATCCACAGCCACATATTCTTGGAGACCTATAGTAACCACTGCTAAATTATTTGGTATTTACCATTTGAATTCAGATGATTGTCACCAAATGAAATGATTAGCTACTCTGTTTGACTTGTGCTCTAATCCAAGTTAATCAACGTTGCGCATACGCCATGTGCGACGTATGCGACAGTGAGAGTCGATGTAAAGCGAGGCGAGGCGTGCGCGATGTCGCCGAATGTGCCGCAAGCGGAATATCACAAATTGGCGATAAGTATGCATTCATATGTATGTACACATGTACTTGCATCAACAGCTACACACACACACATCGTATCTATAAAAATTGTGCATAGTTACCAGCGACTTCCTCGAAATCTGAGGCTCAAGCATTAAAATGAAAATTGTACTGTAGGCCAATGCAGTGGCACAATATCATAATGATGCTGATTATGATCATCATAATGACGATCCCATGGAACACACCATAAGCAAGCAATAGAGCAACAACAACAACAACACAACCAGATTGTGCTCATAACAACTAAACAAGAAATAAAAAACATACACTTATACATACAAATATATACTAAAATACAAACAATAACCAATACTCATACAGAAATTCAAACTCACAGTCAAAAATCACGCATACGCCCTAGTGGCCGCGTACGCTGTGGCTTTCCCCCTCCCCTAGCCAAATGCCTAGTACTGAAAATTGTTTGTTAAATATCTCCGGTGTTTATTATCCGATTGGGCTGCAACTCGCACCAAACATGCAAAGCATCTAAAACTTTAATCCTGGAAAAAATTAATCCAGTGACTCTAAAACTGTATATACTAAGAACATTTTTGTAAATTTGAGGGGGAGCGGGATGAGATATCAAATTAAAAACATAAACTTGGCCTGCCTATGTAATACACGAACCAAACAAAAAAAAAAATTACGTCTCTAGCTCTTATAGTTGCCGAGATCTCGGTGTTCATACAGACAGACGGACAGACAGACAGACGGACAGACAGACAGACGGACAGACAGACAGACGGACATGGCTAGATCGACTCAGCTCGTCGTCCTGATCAAGAATATATATACTTTATGGGGTCTGCCACGCCTCCTTCTGCCTGTTACACACAAATGTCATTTGCACAAACTTAATAGACCCTTTTGTACTTTTTTAAAGTACAGGGTCTAACAAGCCAATCAGCTGAGCTGCAGACAAACTGTTAAGTCCACAGCAGGACGCAACCGACATTCAAAAAATCATATTAAATCGAGCTATCTAGAATCTAGAGCACACTGTTTGTTCAAGGGGACAGCGAAATTACAGTGTCACCGAACGCGAATGTCTTGCAGCCCTAGAAGCTATTGAAAGATTTCGATGCTACCTAGAGATGCAAAAATTTTAAGTGATCACTGATCATGCTAGCCTTGTCTGGTTGATGAAGCAACCTAACCTAAAGGGTAGACTTGCCCGTTGGGCAATGAAGCTTCAAGGATATAAATTTACAGTGAGTCATAGACGAGGAAAGGACAATATCGTACCTGATGCACTTTCAAGAATGCACAGCGAAGAGATCTACGTATTGGAGAAGATTTTGCCCGAAATCGACTTAAATTCTTCTTGTTTTGATGATGACGATTATCAAAATATGAAATGCAAGATTCTCCAAGATTAAAGCAGAAACCCTGACGTGAAAATAGTTGACAAATTTGTTTACATTCGGACTGAGCATGATGATGGCGTTGAGCAACATCGTCAATCAATCTGGAAACTTTGGGTTCCAGTTGGGCTAACAGTTGACGTCATAAAGAGAGCTCATGATTCAACTATTTCATGTCACGGAGGCATTGCGAAAACGATTGAAAGTATTAGGAGAAATTTTTATTGGCCTGGAATTGCGATGTGTGTAAATGTACAAAAGCACCTAATTGCACACTAAAGCCACCTATGGGTAAGCAAACCATATCTGTACGCCCTTTTCAAAGACTTTATATAGACCGTATCCAAGAAGCAAGGCAGGACATATATGCTTATTGATTGTCCTCGATCATCTATCGAAGTTTCATTGGCTATGCCCCTTGAAGAAATTTACTTCCTCAGCCATAAAAGAGTTTCTGCAGAATCACGTTTTCTTTGCATACGGCATCCCTGAAACGATACTCTCTGATAATGGTTCGCAATTTAAAGCATCAGATTTTAATGCGTGGCTGACTCAGCTTGGCATTAGGCATATATACACAGCCTTATACTCGCCACAGTCAAATGCTTCAGAACGTGTTAATCGTTCTATCATCGCAGCAATACGTGCATATCTAGAAGATGACCATCGCGATTGGGATATGCATATATATGCTATAAGTTGTGCTCTACGTAATGCTTTCCATCAAAGTATTGGTTGCTCCCCTTACCATGCACTCTATGGGTTCGACATGATAACACATGGCTCGCAGTTTGAGTTGCTAAAAAGGTTAAAAATGCTTGATGAATCTGAAAATGTACTTAAAAGAGATGATCAGTTGAAATTACTTCGCAAGGACTTGAGGCAAAATATTGCAAAAGCTTATGACCGAAATGAGAAGCAGTACAATCTTCGTACTCGAAACATACATTTCGTAATAGGGCAAGAAGTCTTTAGGCGTAATATTGAATGAAACTTATTCAAGTCAAGGAAAAAGACTAATATTTTTATTTTTATTTGTTACTTAATTTTAATTTAATTTTATTTCATTTACTTTTTAAATTTACTTACTTTATGTTAATTTTATTGTTACCTCGATAATAAAGGCGTTATAAACAAGCCCGTAACAGGCAGAAGGAGGCGTGGCAGACCCCACAAAGTATATATAATCTTGATCAGGACGACGAGCTGAGCCGATCTAGCCATGTCCGTCTGTCCGTCCGTATGAACACCTAGATTTTGGAAACTGTAAGAGCTAGAGACATCATATTTGGCAGTTAGATGCCCCTATAGTGCAAGCAGATCAAGTTTGTGTTAAATTTTTTATACCTGCCACCGGAGATATTTAAGATTCAATTCCCTGCTATCGGTAAGCGGGGAGCAGCGCGAGCGTATGTGTGGTTGCGCGCGACTTTACGATATGTGTGCGTGTTCGTTAGCGTGTGTGTGTGCGAAGGAAAGTACAGGGTCTCCTAATGTCGGTTGAATCCGACTGTAGCTTTTCGAGTTTTTAGACCCTGTACTTTAAAAAAGTACAAAAGGGTCTATTAAGTTTGTGCAAATGACATTTGTGTGTAACAGGCAGAAGGAGGCGTGGCAGACCCCACAAAGTATATATATTCTTGATCAGGACGACGAGCTGAGTCGATCTAGCCATGTCCGTCTGTCTGTCTGTCCGTCTGTCCGTCTGTCTGTATGAACACCGAGATCTCGGAAACTATAAGAGCTAGAGACGTAATTTTGTTGTTGTTTGGTTTGTGTGTAACATAGGCAGGCCAAGTTTATGTTTTTAATTTGATATCTCATCCCCCTTCCCCTCAAATTTGCAAAAATGTCCTTAGTATATACAGTTTTAGAGTCACTGGATTCATTTTTTGCAGGATTAAAGCTTTAGGGGCTTTGCATGTTTGGTGCGAGTTGCAGCCCAATCGGATAATAAACACCGTAGATATTGGACAAATAATTTTCAGTACTAGGCAGTTGGTTGGGGAGGGGGGAAGCCGCAGCGTATGCGGTCACTAGGGCGTATGCGTGATTTTTGATAGTGAGCATGAATTTCTGTATGAGTATTGGTTATTGTTTGAATTTTTTAATTTGAAAAAGTAGGGAAAGCTACAGTCGGACGCAAAGCTACAGTCGGACGCAAAGCTACAGTCGGACGCAACCGACAGTAGGAGACCCTGTACTTTGGTTTGCCCTGGACGTCGATAACAGCAGCAGTATATATGAACATACTCACATACACATACACATGCACTTATACATACACACATACACTTATAAATACAAATATACGCGCAAATACAAACAATACCCAAAACTCATACAGGCATTCATACTCACAATCAAAAATCACGCATACGCCCTAGTGGCCGCGTACACTGTGGCTTCCCCCTCCCCCACCCACATGCTCAGTACAGAAAATTGTTTGTCAAATATCTCTGGTGTTTATTATCCGATTGGGCTGCAACTCGCACCAAACATGCAAAGTACCTAAAGCTTTATTCATGGAAAAAAGGAAAACAGTGACTCTAAAACTGTACATGCTGGGAATATTTTTGCGAATTTGAGGGGGAGGGGGATGACTTTTCAAACATTTGAAATAAACTTCACCTGCCTATGTAATACACGAACCTTACAAAAAAAGAATTAAGTCTCTAGCTCTTATAGTTTCCGAGATCTAGGTGTTCATACAGACAGACAGACGGACAGACAGACGGACAGACGGACAGACGGACAGACAGACAGGGCTATATCGACTCAGCTCGTCGTCCTGATCAAGAATATATATACTTTGTGGGGTCTGCCACGCCTCCTTCTGCCTGTTACACACAAATGTCATTTGCACAAACTTAATAGACCCTTTTGTACTTTTTTAAAGTACAGGGTCTAAAAAGTTTTATACGCCGCCGGCCGCCGAGAAATTTGACGGCTCAGCTGCCGCTGCCGCCGCCGGTACTTTCTGACTACTACGCCGCCGCCGCCGACCATTTTGACCTCTACGCCGCCGCTGAAGCTTTTAACCATCGGCGTAAACCTCTACTGCATGATACCCAATTTCCATTGCGGTCTACTACTTTTTTTGGGGCTACGACCGTTTAGGTGTTTACACTGAGCAAACGGTCGTAAGTTGCAAGTCGAAATCAGCTGTTTTTTGTTTACATTTTTTTTGATTCGTGACTTGCAGAATAAATTAAAAGATTTTGATAATAAAATGGAGAAAATAAATATTGATTTAATTGCTCAGTCCCAGATAATGGTGGACATAAGCGAACCGGAGTGTATCGAAGAGGCACAGAGCAATATGCTCATAAAAGCACAGAGCAATATGCTCATAAAAGCCATTTGGAACAAATGCACAGTGAAATTAAATCTTTTACACCCCATTTAAAACTCTTTTGGAGTTAAAAAAGTGGTTCTCTGAATTTTTAAACTTCTGGTTTAAAATCAAAACCAAAAAGGAGTAAAACTAGCTGGTCACACGCTCATTTCAAATTTGTCGCTCAATTTTTGGTTTACTAGAGTAGAATTAAATCCAAAAAGGGTTTAAAAGCCCTGCTCTCGCACGAAATGTGTGCATATATACACAGGTTTACTAGAGTAGAATTAAATCCAAAAAGGGTTTAAAAGCCCTGCTCTCACACGAAATGTGTGCATACATACACAGAAGAGTTGCAGTCAGTTTTGTCAGTTTTCCTGTCAGATCTGTCAGGTTTTTAACGGCTACTGAAGGAAAAAATAGAAAACAGTAGCTATCAGGAAATCTGTCAGGTTTTTGTTAATCCCATCATTTTTTTGTCAGTTTTTTTAAACTGGTTCAAATGGTTAAAGTATGCTTCAAAAAGCAGCCAGATTTTGAATCGATCGGAAGGACCCTGACAAGGCCTTTTGTAAATAACAACGCAAAACCCTATGCACAGACCAACAAAATTACTTTAACTTTAATTTAAGCTTGTGGAATCCAATGAAGCTCGTCGGCAAGAAGCGGCATTAGCTATGTTCATTGCTCAACATGCCTCAACTAACACAGCGATTTGTGTCGCAATTATTACAGTTTAATTATAAATTATTCCTATTTACGTATTTGACTTTTAAGGTTTGGTCTACGACGGCAAGATGCCCGTTGCCATAACTACGAGATACCTGAAAAGTATCTAAAATTGTTTAAGACAAATGAATCATATGATTCATTAAATGAGGATGAAAATGAAAAATTTATTGATAATATATTCCGAGAATTAGAATGTAATGAGGAATAAATTTCATCATAAAATCATCTAATACTTTTTTGTCATGTTTTCTGTTCCTTTTTGAAAAATTTTAGCAGCTTTTTGTCATTTTTTGGGAACGATCTGTCAGTTTTTTGCGCGCAGCTGTTGGCAACACTGGTTGCAATAAACGATAAATGCGTTCGCTTTTTCGCGTTTGCTCTCTACGCACATAAACGCTCAAGCCTATTGCGCAAAGAAGAAGAACAAACACGTGAAAATGTATTTAAAAGTGAATTACTGCAGTGCCATTAAATTTGATCAGATTTTAGACGATCAACTTGCGAAAAATCAGTACAACGATGTATTAAAATCTAGTAAGTATCATTTACACTATAAGTACAATAGTTATGGGGTAATAACCATGTAATAATAATTTCAGTATTGGAGCAAGTTGAATTCAATTCAGATGCCTCGCTTACGCTGCTTGACCGGGATGGCGCACAAATAGAAATACAGAAGTTGGCCGAAATAATTTTACAGTTCCAAAACTGTAGTTATTTTTACATTCAAATTTCGTCAGATGATTTTGGGAATGATGGCTCAGTGAGCATTAGCAAATCAGTAAGTACACACACAATTACACACATGCAGTCATGGGCATATGACGTTAGCTTATTGCGCACATAAATACACCCGTATGTATGTACATGGATACATACATAAGTACATACATACGTCACCGCTGGTTCGGGTAGCTGTATTTTTCTCCAGGCAATTCTCACACATTCACACATCTTATCATGTTTTCACATACATTTAATATTTTATTTAAGGTTCTAGAAGATTATATCAAGGACGGCGATTTCGCATCTCTATTGCAAAACAAAAAGGAACCTAATTCAAGTGACGCAACTCGCCGTACTATTATTCGCGAATCTGTGAGTCTGCTCCGCAAAAAATGTGGAAATTACCTAAATCGCGATCAAAAAATTGTTATTGTTATAAGAAGATGTTAAGAGAAATAAATACATACATTCAATTATCTGTTTATATTGATTTATTTTTAATTCATAGTTGGGTTTAAATTGAATGCTTTAAGGATTTATTAATACTCCAAAAAAAAATTAAATTAAATCCTATTTTGGTTTTGATACAAGTCCTCTCTTGGTTTAAAATTAAATCCAAATTTGATTAGCGTTCAAACTATTTTGGTTTTGTATTTACACCAAAATTGGTTTAAATTGTGCACCAAGTGAGAGCAGCGCTTATATGTGTGTGTGTATATCAATGCTCTCTTTGTGTACTCCAGCTGGTTTAAATTTAAAACTTTTTTGGATTTGTTTTATATAGAAACCTCAATAGTTTTAATTTTACTCTTTTTTTTTTACTGTGTGGCAAAAGTGGTTGCAGTTTTCAAAGCTGAATTAATGCCAAGATGGATGCATGAAATAACAAATTGTGTCATTTATTAAAAATATATATTGTCCACTGCAATAATATAAAATACAAACAAATCAAGAAAATTAAATTGTATTATAAATAATAAACAAATAAACTTACTGTTTACGAATTTTTTTCGCTTGTTTACTAAAAGCTCTTTAACAATTACAATAGAGTAAATAATTAATCTACATAATTTGCTTCCAATTTGAGTAAATATCTATTAGAATACTCTCAAAGGCATCAATTTTATTTATCTCTTGTCTGCATTGCATAAAGCAAAAAAAATTTACAAATATTGGATAGTTATAGAATTCACTTTCAAGTACATGTTTTAATTTACTTAAATTATTATTACTGCGAACAGAGTCGTATTCCGAAAAACATCGGTGAAATAATAAAAGGCTGCCACATTTTTGCCAGTGAATCGTTTTACAACACTGTGGTTTTTTTGGTCGTAGCTCTCACGACTAGTCCCAAATTCAAAGGCAACTGACAAGATTTTGTATGGGCTTGAGACCAGTCTCGAGCAAAAAGTCTCAATTTTGGTCTTACGACCTCAGTGGAAACAGGGTGTGAGTAGCAAAAAAAAAACCACATTCGAATCGACAATGCTCAAAATGCGTTGAGTGAAATTGAATGCGAAGCCGAATGCGTTTGAGTGTGTGAGTGCGCTCGGGTAAGACTCGGCCGCACAACATATAAACGAAAAAAAAAAATTAATTGAATGAGTGCGAATTGCCTAGAATTAGAGGTTACGTTTTTAGACCCTGTACTTTAAAAAAGTACAAAAGGGTCTATTAAGATTGTGCAAGCCCGAAATGTATGTAACAGGCAGAAGGAGGCGTGGCAGACCCCACAAAGTATATATATTCTTGATCAGGACGACGAGCTGAGTCGATCTAGCCATGTCCGTCTGTCCGTCCGTCCGTCTGTCCATCTGTCTGTCCGTCTGTATGAACACCTAGATCTCGGAAACTGTAATAGCTAGAGACATCATATTTGGCAGTTAGATGCTCCTATAGTGCAAGCAGATCAAGTTTGTGTTAGATTTTTGATACCTCCTCCCCCTCCCCCAAAAACCGCGAAAAACTGCCACACCCACAATTTTAAAGATACAAACTTGTGTTAATCTTATGATAATCTTTATCTGTGCTGTGAATTGTGGCTCAATCGGATAATAAACACCGGAGATATTCAAGATTCAATTCCCTGCTACTAGATAAGGGGGGAGCAGCGCGAGCGTATGTGTGGTTGCGTGTGACTTTGCGCTATGTGTGCATGTGTGCATGTCTGTTAGCGTGTGTGTGTGTGCGAAGGAAAGTACAGGGTCTCCTACTGTCGGTTGCATCCGACTGTAGCTTTCCGAGTTTTTTTTAAATAATCAGGCATGCTCCGGTTTTCACTTATTTTAAGTGCTTTACTTTTTGACGAAAATAAGTGAATTCAAAAGTTGCGTGCTCCGGTTTTCACTTTTTTTCTCATATCGGAACGTATGGCATACGATATACTTTAGTGAATATCGATAAAAACAGCTGTTTAATTGTACTAATGAATTCGACTTGTTTTTTTGTTTTATGTTTGTCGCAAAAAAATATATTTATTAAAATACATTTATGCCCTTCTATAAATATTTAATTTAAATACTAAAAGTTTTGTAATAAGCGGCCGCTGAAACAGCCGATTGTTCTTGCAGAGCTGCCAACTTTGCGGCTGGTTTTTTTTTTTGAATAACGAAGTCACAAATTCTTTATCCTGTTATATGCATTTATGCGCAATACATTGATTTTAATGGTTTAATACGTTTTGCGTTATTATTTTAACAATTCATATACTTTTTCATTCATAAAAATCAATATAAATAGTGTTCCAATAAGATACCACGTTCCTAGCGATGAGCTGGCAGCCCCTGCAATTATATCGAATATCGTTCCAAATACCGATGTTATCGCACGCACGAATTCACTTTTTGTTGTTGCCCAGCACAGATGAAAAATGAGGCAGGTTCATTAAATATTAAATTATAAAATAAATACAATGAATTTTATTATAGGGAGTATGGCAAATTAATTTTAAAAGATGAATAAGTATGTAAAAAATATCGTGGATGTTTTTCAGGTTTTTATTCACGCCTGTACTACGATTTACTTTTCAATTCACTGACTAAAAGTTCAGTGAATTCAAAGCACATAAAATATGTGGAAGTGAAAACCGGAGCACCAATATTTTGCGGATTGAAAAGTAAAGCACTTAAAATATGTGAAAGTGAAAACCGGAGCATGCCTGAATATAATATGATTTTGATACACTGATATAAAAATTAAAATCTTAAATTAAGAATTTGAGCAATCTTAAATTTTTAATCCCGAAAAAGCTTGAAAAATAACCATTAAATCTAATAATGAGAATTCGAATGTCATTTTCAAGATTTAAAAATCTTCTTATTAGAACTTGTTTGTGGCAAAATGTCCGTCTCATTCGAACACCCGTGCGAAGTCAGAATAAAGAGAGATGAAGCGAAATTTTAAATTAAACAAAAAATACAAAAATAAAAACTCGGAAAGCTACAGCCGGACGCAACCGACAGTAGGAGACCCTGTACTTTGATTTGTCCTGGGCGTCGATAATAGCAGCTGCATATATGTATATACTCACATACACATACATATAAACATATGTGTGTATACATACATACACACATACACTTATACATACAAATATACACGCAAATACAAACAATAACCAATACTCATACAGAAATTCATGCTCACAATCAAAAATCACGCATACGCCCTAGTGGCCGCATACGCTGCGGCTTCCCCCCTCCCCTACCAAACTGCCTAGTACTGAAAATTGTTTGTCCTATATCTCCGGTGTTTATTATCCGATTGGGCTGCAACCCGCACCAAACATGCAAAGCACCTAAAGCTTTAATCCTGCAAAAAAATCCAGTGACTCTAAAACTGTATATACTAAGGACATTTTTGCAAATTTGAGGGGGAGGGGGATGAGATATCAAATTAAAAACATAAACTTGGCCTGCCTATGTAATACACGAACCAAACAAAAAAATTACGTCTCTAGCTCTTATAGTTTCCGAGATCTCGGTGTTCATACTGACGGACGGACAGACGGACAGACGGACGGACAGACGGACAGACATACAGACGGACATCGCTAGATCGACTCAGCTCGTCGTCCTGATCAAGAATATATATACTTTATGGGGTCTGCCACGCCTCCTTCAGCCTGTTACACATAAATGTCATTTGCACAAACTTAATAGACCCTTTTGTACTTTTTTAAAGTACAGGGTCTAAAAAAACGTAGTTCTCTACCTGGACTTGAACCCGAGTCGTCCGCATTCTGCATTCTTGCAATCTGTTCATAAGATTTGTATTTGGTATTTGGGATGTGCAAACTGTTAAAGCTTTGTGGCGCAAGGGTCTAAGTCGACAGTGAACAGCGTTGCGTGTGTCAACCAAGGAGGAGTCGTGAGTTCAAACCGCGAAGCCGGACAAGTAAATTTGGTATGTAAAATTAAAGATATAATCAAATTTAATAGATGTAGAAAATGTATAAAACATAAAAAAAAATTAAAAAAATATTAAAAATGTGCATCATATGTAATTTGGCGGTTAATCTATCTGATGAGAGAAAAAAAATCATGATTTAAGATTTTTGTAAATCTAAATTTGAGATTATGGTCGTGATTTTAGATTTTTTAGCATTTTATTTTAAGCTGGTTCATACTTGAAGTAATCTCTATAAAATCTTGAAATAGAACCAATAAATCTTAAATGTAGATTTTTCAGGCTCAATTAAAAACAATCTTGATTTGAGCTTGAAAATCTAAAATCAAGATTGCATAGAGATTACCCTACTTTCGTCACCAATTGGTCTCGATTTTATGACCAAAAATCTTCATTTTAGCTCGTTTTTTTTTTAGTGTATTTATTTATATACTTAATACATTAAGATTTACAATTTATATTCGAATTTAAAAACAATATTTTATTTATGTTGTCTGGATTAGTTGCTATAAGACAACGCTTTTCCGTAATTAAATTTCTAGCGTTTGAAAATGTTCGTTCCGATGCCGCGCTGCTCGCTGGAATGCAGAATATTTTGCAGCTTGTCTTATGCAAAAGAGGAAAAAATTGCTTGTGCATATACCACCAAGCCAAAGCATCAAAATTTGTTGTGTATGTAACATTTACATTTGAATACCCTGTAATTTCTTGCTCCACTTGGTCTTTATTTGGGTCGATTTGCTGGACCTCTATATATGCAGCAAATTCATCATCAGCTGATTGTGATTCTGTGGTGTCGGAAACACTAACACTGTCTTTAAAAAAGAATGCATAATATTTTTTCATTCATTAATTATAGTTTCCTTTTCAGTGAGTGAAAATTGTATCAATTTGTTTGTGGGTGGGAATAGAAATAATGCTATGTTGTGGAATTTTGACAAATTTGGTAGTAATGTCGTTTAAATTTGCGATTCTAGTGCGAGAAAAAAATTAGTTTTGGATTCAGTATGTATCAAATATCAATCTGTTTTAGTTTACACTTCATAATCAATTCTTTTGTTTACACGTTTTATTATAAATAATAAAAAAAAGGCTCAAAAAAAAAAAAAAAAAAAAAAACAATTTAAACTAAAGTTACTTAAATTCATAAAGCTTCAAATATTTGTGTACAACGAGTTTGATTACTTATTTGTGATGAATATAATAGAAACAGTCTTTTTTTTTCAGGGAAAAGCACAGGTTTATATTACATTTACGGCAGAGAAATTTGAGTTTCGGAAGTACAACCAGGAAGCTTACAGGTTTTTTTTGTCAGTGCTTGATAAAAACATTGGAAAATGCTCGACGGTATCATAACGTACATCATTAATCGGAAGGAATGTTTTCTTCCCTGTGCACTGTGGTTGCGCTCATAGGCCATAATTCAAAAAATCGCCAGAGCAAAAAATTTGCGACACAATGTCCAAGCTTCTCAATGGCAAACCAGATTTTTCTGGAAATCTATCGGGACTTTCTAAAAATAGATCACAAAGCGTGAACACGTGTTCAGTTTTGCAGCGCATCGTCGTTAAGTTTGCTCTTCGTCAAAACATCATTGGATTTCAAAGTGTTCAAACGTTCGTTAGAGAGGCCCGAATTTTATTATTTAAAATAAAAAACTCGGAAAGCTACAGTCGGATGCAACCGACAGTAGTAGGCCCTGTACTTTCTTTTGCAGCAGCTAAGGCTAACATAGCACACATACACACACACGCACATCCCTAAGTCAGACGCAACCACGCATACACACTTACATACATATGTACATGCATTATGTGCATGCTCGCTGCTCCCCCTTGCCTAGTACGGAAACTTTAATCTCGAATATCTCCGGTGATTATTATCCGATTGGGCCACAATTCTCAGCACTGATAAAGGTTACCAGATTATAGATTATAACATGCCAAAGCACAAGCTTGTATTTTTATAATTGTGGCTGTGGTGGTTTTTTGCGGTTTTTGGGTGAGGGGGGGGGCAGGTATCAAAAATCTAAAACAAACTTGATCTGCTTGCAGTATAGGGGCATCTAACTGCCAAATATGATGTCTCTAGCTCTTACACTTTCCGAGATCTACATAGGTGTTCATACAGACGGACAGACGGACATGGCTAGATCGACTCAGCTCGTCGTCCTGATCAAGAATATATTCTAAAGTTGTAGGTATTTACTTATGAATTACTTATTGTGAAATTAATTTGATAAATATTTTGTTTGTTATGTGTTTTTAATTAATTATACATTTTTTGTGTATTATGTGAACGTCTTCAAGATATCCAGAAAATATAACAGTAGCAGAAACATATGCAGACTTTAAGTTGAGTAAACTAGTAAACTGTGCCAATGGGCGTGGCAGCGCCCTGTTTTAATTTTTTAGGGTATGTAAATTCGGTGATTTTGAAGCGATCCGGACCAAACTTACAAGTTTTGTGTTTAATCATTCTATTAATACTTTGTCCAAAAATGATTCAAATCATAGAACTATATCATATAGCTGCCATAGGAACAATAGGTTAGAATACAAGTTCTTATATGAAAAACTTTTTAGTTTTCTGACATATCCGTACCAAACTACCCAGTTGAGCGTTATATGACGTTTCTGACATATTGGAAAAAAAAAACAATCAAAAATCAAGATCGGACCAGTTTAACATATAGCAACCATGGATATACCTGGACAAGCTATTGACTATTGTGTTAAATTTTTGGAAAAAAATTTGGTTTTTGCTTTTTAAGTTACATTAATATTTTAAAACAATAATGTTTTTACTTAATTTCGTTTAAAAAATTCAAGAATTGCATTTTCTTGGTTAGAGTTGCCTTTCTGCATGCGCCATACATCATACAGCGCCGTGTTTGAAAGCCCGTAGTCACCTGCAAAAATCTGATTTCTACCGCTCCTACATTCGTTTACTTTTCCGGACTATTCTCTCGTAGATAATTCTCGACCGCTCGTAATACGTTCGCGTAGGTAATCTCCTCGAAATACTATCCCTCGCTGCTCCATCGCATCTCCTTTTATAGCTGCTCTGCCCTTGCATGATCAGCCAAGTCCCGGTTCAGTCCTGTTGTTCGCTCAGCCAATCAGACGTCTCGCTGCTGTTGGTTTTCTGCTGCTGAGCAACAGCGGTATCCTCCTGCGCAAAGTCTGCAGCTTTGCCTTTCTCTTCAAAGTTAACGGTGTCCTTTATATGCGCTATTGCCCAGTGCATATAACGGTACCCGTTAAGTTCGTTGCTCGGTCCAACGAACGGTCCTGAGCCAATGTCCAGCATTGCCCTTACCCAACGGTGTCGTTGTATTTTGGCCTGTTCTCGTACCTTCGCCTACAGTACTTGCTACTGTTATTTCTGCCTGTTGCTGGTTGGACTTTGCCCTCTTCGCACTTTCTCGACCCTTTGCCTACGGTACTTTCTACTGCTATATTTGCTTGTACCTGGCAGTTGGACTCTGTCCTGATCGAACTTTCTCGACCCTTTGCTTACAGTACCTTATACTGCTAACTCTTGTTGTTGCATTCTTTACTATTTTTGTACCAATGATTAACCTAATTGTGAAGAGTTTATTATCATGTTTAATTAAGTCTTCACAATATTAGCTGCAAAAACTCGGAAAGCTACAGTCGGCTTCAACCGACAGTAGGAGACCCTGTACTTTCCTTCGCACATACACACACACTAATAAACACTCACACATGCACACATATCGTAAAGTCGCACGCAACCACACATACGCTCGCGCTGCTCCCCCCTTACCTAGTACAAGGAATTGAATCTTGAATATCTCCGGTGTTTATTATCCGATTGGGCCGAAATTCACAGAACAGATAAAGATTATCATAAGATTATCGTATGCCAAAACACATTTGTATGTTTAAAATTGTGGGTGTGGCAGTTTTTCGCGGTTTTTGGGGGAGGGGGGGAGGTATCAAAAATCTAAAACAAACTTGATCTGCTTGCGCTATAGGGGCATCTAACTGCCAAATATGATGTCTCTAGCTCTTACAGTTTCCGAGATCTAGGTGTTCATACGGACGGACAGACAGACGGACAGACGGACAGACGGACAGACGGACAGACAGACGGACAGACAGACGGACAGACGGACATGGCTAGATCGACTCAGCTCGTCGTCCTGATCAAGAATATATATACTTTGTGGGGTCTGCCACGCCTCCTTCTGCCTGTTACATACATTTCGGGCTTGCACAATCTTAATAGACCCTTTTGTACTTTTTTAAGTACAGGGTCTCAAAAATGTGCAATCTTTTAGCACGTGCTTTTAGAACAGTAACAGCTGACTTAACAGCTGTAAGACTTAACAGTGGTCTGTTATATAACATTTTTTGGTATCAGTATCACCTCAACCTCTCTGGAGATAAGACGTGCTGCACTCTAAACAAACCGCTACGCGAACGCAAAAGCTAATTAGCAATCGCGCGACAAACAAAATTCAAACACAAAAAGAAATATAAAAAAAAGTAGGGAAAGCTACAGTCGGACGCAAAGCTACAGTCGGACGCAACCGACAGTAGGAGACCCTGTACTTTGGTTTGCCCTGGGCGTCGATAACAGCAGTAGCATATATGAACATACTCACATACACATACACATGCACTTATACATACACACATACGCACATACACACATACACTTATACATACAAATATACGCGCAAATACAAACAATATCCAATACTCATACAGACATTCATACTCACAATCAAAAATCACGCATACGCCCTAGTGGCCGCGTACACTGTGGCTTCCCCCTTCCACCGACCAACTGCCTAGTATAGAAAATTGTTTGTCCAATATCTCCTGTGTTTATTATCCGATTGGGCTGCAAATCGCACCAAACATGCAAAGCATCTAAAGCTTTAATCCTGCGAAAAATGAATCCAGTGACTCTAAAACTGTATATACTAAGAACATTTTTGTAATTTTGAGGGGGAGGGGGTTGACTTTTCAAACATTTGAAACAAACTTGACCTGCCTATGTAATACACAAAGCTAACAAAAAAAAAAATTAAGTCTCTAGCTCTTATAGTTTCCGAGATCTAGGTGTTCATACAGACAGACGGACAGACAGACGGACAGACGGACAGACGGACAGACGGACAGACAGACAGGGCTATATCGACTCAGCTCGTCGTCCTGATCAAGAATATATATACTTTATGGGGTCTGCCACGCCTCCTTCTGCCTGTTACACACAAATGTCATTTGCACAAACCTAATAGACCCTTTGTACTTTTTTAAAGTACAGGGTCTAAAAAACCAAAAACAAACACACAACACGAACAGTTAAACCGGGCCATAGCCCAAAAAACAACAACAATGCATGAACCACCCGATATAGGCAAATTCCATACAAAAAAAACTCGGAAAGCTACAGTCGGATGCAACCGACAGTAGGAGACCCTGTACTTTCCTTCGCACACACACACACACACTAACAAACACTCACACATGCATCGTTAAGTCGCACGCAACAACACATACGCTCGCGCTGTTCCCCCCTTACCCAGTGCAGGGAATTGAATCGTGAATATCTCCGATGTTTATTAACCGATTGAGCCACAATTCACAGCACAGATAAAGATTATCATAAGAATATCGTATGCCAAAACACAAGTTTGTATCTTTAAAATTGTGGGTGTGGCAGTTTTTTGCGGTTTTTGGGGGAGGGGGGGCAGGTATCAAAAATCTAAAACAAACTTGATCTGCCTACACTATAGGGGCATCTATCTGCCAAATTTGATGTCTCTAGCTCTTACAGTTTCCGAGATCTAGGTGTTCATACGGACGGACAGACGGACAGACGGACATGGCTAGATCGACTCAGCTCGTCGTCCTGATCAAGAATATATATACTTTATGGGGTCTGCCACGCCTCCTTCTGCCTGTTACATACATTTCGGGCTTGCACAATCTTAATAGACCCTTTGTACTTTTTTAAAGTACAGGGTCTAACCAACAACACACAATTCAATGAACCCAAATACATAGTGATAAAACGGGATGACAACGAATCGTTTGAAAAAGTGTCACCGTTTGTTATTAAAAAAACAATAGACTTTGCCTGCGGAGGGGAAGTTGAAACATGCAAAAAGACAAGAAACGGATGTCTCCTTGTAAAAACTAAAAACAAACTGCAAACATTAAAATTACTCAAACTCACCAAAATGACAGACATACACATCACTGCAACAGAACACAAAACACTTAACTCTACGAAAGGCGTAATATACTGCAATGTATTACGGAATATACCTGAAAGCGAAATCTTACAAGAACTAAAAGCACAAAAAGTAATAGAAGTGCGAAAAATTCTTAAAAGGCAACCACACAACACAAACCAAGAAGAAACCACGCTCACAGAAACGGGACTTATTACAATAACATTCGAAACACACAAACTACCAGAAACAATCAGCATTGGATATGAAATCGTCCGAGTACGACCTTACATCCCCCTTCCACTCAGATGCAAAAATTGTCTTCGCTTCGGGCACCCTGCCATCATCTGTAAGAGTCCAGAAATGTGCAAAAACTGCTCTGAAGAAAAACATACTACCGAAAGAGAGCTCTGCAAAAACACACAGAACTGCCTAAATTGCAAATACAACCCAGAAGTAGACAACCAACATAGCCCACTTGATCGCAAATGCCCTACATTCTTAAAACAACAAGAACTTACAGCAATTAAAACAACTGAAAAAGTCGATCACAAAACTGCAATAGACATATACAACAATAGACACAACCAGCAATTGAGAAACACTTACGCTAAAACAGTTGCACACTCTACATCAACTACAACAACACACACACCAACCCAAACACTATCCAAGACCCAATACACACACACACAAACCAGTGCCAGGCAGCAGCCCACCAACTCCTTATCTACAGACACATCCACCACACAATCAACCACAACACGACCAATTGAAACATCGCAATCAACAGAACACCAGCAACATCATAACACAACAGAAGACATGGAAACAGACGGTAACCTTTTCAACACGGAAAACTACTCATCACAGCCCATCAATGATCTAAAAATAAGAATATTTCCTAAAGACAAATCTAAGCCCCTATCCACTCAATTTAAACCCTCTAAAACAAAAATAACAACCAAATCCCAACACAAGAACCAACACACGAACAACCACGACAGCGACTCCATCTAAAACAAACCCAACTGAAAACACTATAACTTAAAACTTCAACAATGCTTAAAATAATACAATGGAACATTAAAGGATACACTAACAACTACAACGAACTGTTAATCATAATAAAAAGACACTCACCACAAATCATATGTCTCCAAGAAACACATTATTACAACACAAACATCCCCATCCCAATCCCAATCAACTACCAAATCTATAATAACACAGCCTCCAACCGATTTGGTGGAGTAGCCATATTAGCCCACAAATCCCTACAACATTCCCAAATAAACCAACCTAGTCACCTTGAAACCCTCGAAATTGAAATCATCTCCAAAACAAAAATTAAAATCCTTACCACATACATCCCCCCAAACAAATCCTTCTCATTTAAACACCTAAACGACCACTTTGCAACACACAACTCCAATATCAACCAAATTATTCTTGGAGACTTTAACAGCTGGCATCACAGCTGGGGATCACCCCAAACCAACAGGAGAGGCAGAATCCTCGCTAAATTCCTACAAAATGCCAACCTTACCCTACTCAACGATGGCTCCCCAACCCACTTCTCCACCCACAACACATTCACCCACGTTGATCTCTCTTTGTGCTCCCCCAGCCTCACCCCCTTCACTAACTGGAAAATAATCGACGACCTTCATGGAAGCGATCACTTTCCAATACTAATCTCCATGTTTCCACAGCCCCAAACCACAAACTTTTCCCGCCCCCTCTTCAAAACTAAAGAAGCCGACTGGCCACTTTGCGAAAAATTGACTGAAGAGATAAACAAACGTTTACCCAGAAGCACCAACATTAATAGGGAAGCCGCTAACCTTAACAAAATTATAATACAAGCCGCACATCACACCATACCACAGACAACCCCAAAACGACATTATAAAAACACACCCTGGTGGAATAAGACCCTGACCCAACTGAGGAACAAGAAAAACAAATCCTGGCAGAACTTTAAACGCTCCAACAACACCGAAAATCTCCTAGAATATAAACGTGCTAACGCACTCTTTCGAAGAGAGCTAAAAATAGCAAAAGCAAAAGCTATGACGAAGTTCACCACCACAATCGCACCTAATACCCCCACAGACAGAATCTGGGCTAATATCCGACGTCTCTGCGGTCTCAACCCAACTAAAACAATTCACTCCATAACAGATACAACCAACAACTTGCTCACGACAGATACAACTCACATAGCCCATCTTTTTGCTCAACACTGGTCTGAATACTCCAAAGACAAAAACTTCAGTCACAACTTTACTCTTAACAAATACTCAGACAAAACAATTACCTACACACCCTGTCCCACAGCACAAATAATAGAATCAGACATTACACAAATAGAACTACTAGCTGCACTACATTCACTTAAAGGAAGAACCCCTGGCCACAACAGAATATCGTACCCCATGATCAAAAATACCTCCCACCCAGTTAAAACAAGAATCACAACCCTATTTAATACAATCCTCAACAACTTCATCCCACAATCCTACAAAACCAGCCTAGTCATCCCTATTCTAAAACCCAAATCCAACAAAACTGCAATAACTAGCTATAGACCAATATCACTCAACTGCTGCCTATCCAAAACATTAGAAAAAATAATAGCCAAACGCCTTTGGTGGTTTGTAACAAAAAACAAACTGATTCATCCCAACCAATCTGGATTCAAACATGGCAAATCGGTTTCAGACGGTCTGCTCCTTGCAGACCACCTGATAACCAGGTCGCTGAGAAGCAAAAACCACACCTCCGTCATTGCCCTTGACTTCTCAAAGGCCTTCGACCGAGTCGGTGTGCATGTGGTAATCGACCAGCTAATTAGCTGGAAAGTTGGACCAAAAATCATCAATTACATCAAAAACTTTATGTCCAACAGGAAAATAATAATAAGAATTAAACACGCAACAAGCTGCCCACATGCACTCGACAACGGTATCCCCCAAGGCTCACCTATATCTGTCATCCTCTTCCTAATTGCCTACAACAGACTTTCCAACATAATTAGTTTACAAAAAGAAATACAATTCAATGCATACGCCGACGACTTTTTCCTTATTATCCCCCTCAACACCAAAAAAAACCAATCATACAACCTCGACAACCTCTTTTCTAACATACAAGAATGGTGCTCATATTCAGGAGCATTACTATCCCCAGACAAATGCCAACACCTCCATATTTGTCGAAAGCAGAACTGCTCATGCAGCATATCATGCAATAATACCCCGATACCCACAGTCCCCTACCTAAAAATATTAGGACTAACAATTAACAACAAATACAGATGGGACTCACACATAAAACAAATTCAACCATCCCTAAACAACAAACTTAATGTTATTAAATGCCTATCCAGCCCAAAACTAAACTGTAACACACACACACTCATAAATGTAACTAAATCCACTCTTATAGCCAAAATAGATTGCGCACTTTTCATATACGGCCACGCCCCAAAATCAACCCTCAATAAACTCAAATCCCTATTTAACGCCGCAATTCGCACATCCCTCGGAGCACTTCGGTCAACACCTATACCCAAAAAAGAGACATTATTACAACGAAAACTTACAAAACACTACTACACAGTTCAAACTCACCACTCCACAAATACATTAAAAAACACGGGAACAAAAAAATAACCAAATTAACGTCCACACTAGAAAAAATCATTATCTCATGCAAACAATTCAACATACCCTACCTCCCACTCCCAAACAAAACAATCACCCCCCAATGGCTATTTCCCTGTTCCCTTATCAACACCACACTACAAAAATTTTGCAAATCCAACACACCACCAAGCACATACAGACAACAATTCCTCGAACTCAAAAATAAATACAACAATCACACATTTATATATACCGACGGCTCTCTGCAAAACAACACAGCCACTTTTGCCATTACTTCCGAAAACGAAATCCTAAAAAGATCCATCCTACCCCACTACTCATCTATCCTATCAGCTGAAACCATAGCCATCCTAGAAGCAATAAAATTGATCCATAAAACAAGAGGAAAATTCATTATCTGCACCGACTCTCTCTCATCGATAAAATCCATATGCAATATCAACAACAATAATTTATATCCCATAACCATTAGAACCCTCCTTACCAAAGCTTCCCCCAAAATAAAACTCCTTTGGATACCTAGTCACTGTGGCATTGATGGTAACGAGCTAGCCGACACTGCAGCCAAAACCACATTAAATATGCCCCTAATTTACACCCCCAATCATAACACAACAGACATAAATAAATTCCTTACTAATGAACTGGCCAAAACAACCAAACACAACATTGAACTCTGCAACAGATGGTTCCAACAACTAAACACAAACCTAACTCACACAACCATCTACCTAAAAAATATAAATCAAAACATTATTACACGCAGTGACCAAATAAAAGTACTTAGACTCAGACTAGGACATACAAGACTTACACAACAACACTACATCAATCCTGACAACATCCTACCTTGCCCCAACTGCCATACAACAAACGATCTCACAATTAAACATATCCTCTCTAACTGCCCCGCATCTTCCATGCTCAGAAACCAAATTTTCAAGAACACATGCCCCATATCCATCCTCGCTAATCCTACCGCAAAAAACATCTCCAAAATAACAGAATTTTAAAAAAAAACAAACACATTCCACCTTCTTTAATTTGAAAAAACTCGGAAAGCTACAGTCGGATTCAACCGACAGTAGGAGACCCTGTACTTTCCTTCGTACACACACACGCTAAGGAACACGCACACATGCACACATATTGTAAAGTCGCATGCAACCACACACATACGCTCGCGCTGCTCCCCCCTTATATAGCACAGGAAATTGAATCTTGAATATCTCCGGTGTTTATTATCCGATTGAGTCACAATTCACAAAACAGATAGAGATTATCATTAGATTATCGTATGCCAAATCACAAGATTGTATATTTAAAATTGTGGGTGTGGCAGTTTTTCGCGGTTTTTGTTGGAGGGGGGGAGGAGGTATCAAAAATCTAACACAAACTTGATCTGCTTGCACTATAGGGGCATCTAACTGCCAAATATGATGTCTCTAGCTCTTACAGTTTCCGAGATCTAGGTGTTCATACAGACGGACAGACGGACGGACGGACGGACGGACAGACGGACAGACGGACATGGCTAGATCGACTCAGCTCGTCGTCCTGATCAAGAATATATATACTTTGTGGGGTCTGCCACGCCTCTTTCTGCCTGTTACACACAAATGTCATTTGCACAAACTTAATAGACCCTTTTGTACTTTTTTAAAGTACAGGGTCTAAAAACCACCTAATCTAAATGTAAATATGTAAATATGTTAAAAAAAAAAAACAAATATGTAAATACCGGAGCCTAGCAAGCCGAAGGCCTCTGCAGCCAGTGCTTTAAAATTAAGTTAGTTCTAATTTTAATTACCTCTAACTATTATAAATAAATAAATAATTTTTTGGTATAGAGCTTTACAGTTTGAAGATTTTTAAAGATGTTAGCACAAAAAAAATACCAATTTAAATACTTTCACAAAATGACTTAATATACGAAAAATGGAAATATTCCCCAATGTGCAGTGCGAGCATGCACTTTGTGCTTGTGTGAGTGCTAGTTAGCGTGTGTGTGTACAAAGGGTCCGTACAGGGTCTCCTACTGTCGGTTGAATCATACTGTAGCTTTCCGAGTTTTTTATTTACTATAACCAACCAACAACAACCCTTAAGCCATTTGTAGCCCTTTTTGTGAGTTGGCCAACAACTACACAAATAGTGCAAGAAAACTTAGCTGCCTCATCATGTTGCCATTAATGTGCATCTGTTTGTATATGAGTGGGAGTGAGCGCTTATGTGTGTGTATAGTATATATTGTAAAGGCAAAACGCACGTATTTTAATATGTTTCCCAAAGCAGAAGAAAAAGCGCACGTACGTGACTTCATTTGTTGCTTAACAATTGTGTTGCCTTTTCCATCTTTTCATATCCTGCACTAGAGTTGAGGGCATGTCATGGTTTTCATCGTGTCACTAACTCGAAGTAACATATTCGTGTTGCGGCAATTAGACAGTGGGAATAAAGAGCGCGATACTATTTATTCTAAAAAGGAAATAGGACCGCGGTGGAAAAATTGTTCCATTTAATTACGAAAAAATTATAAATTACGATATTTAACATTAAAGTCCATATCTTGTATCTCTCAACAGTTGTCACTCTGAGCTCCTTACGTAGTACTCAATACTTGTACGACAGCGCTTCGAGGCTCACATTCATAACTACGGTCGTACTTAAATTTTTTAATTCCGAAAAAACCAAAAACAAATATAAATGTTCTTCATTTGACTAAAATCGTATTCAATTCGCAAATAAATATGAATCTTGTCAAATCAAAGTATATAGTTTCAATTTAATATTAATTTAACTTCAATTCAAACACGAAATTGTTTGATTTGATTAAAAACCAATTGAATGTGAAAATAACTATGCATCTATTCAATTCAACAACAAACACATTTAGCGCTGTACATAAATCGAAACAGTTATGTTCGTATTCTTTGGTGTCTATTCTAATGCGCGATGTACATACATAACTTTTTTAATTTATTCTGTCGTACTTGCAGTAAGTATTTAGTACTGCCAGAAAAATATAACTTTAAAAAAAAAAAATAAAAATTAAACATAAAAACTCGGAAAGCTACAGTCGGATTCAACCGACAGTTGTAGACCCTGTACTTTCCTTCACACACACACACACACGCTAACAAACACTCACACATGCACACATATCGTTAAGTCGCACGCAACCACACATACGCTCGCGCTGCTCCCCCTTACCTATTGCAGGGAATTGAATCTTGAATATCTCCGGTGTTTATTATCCGATTGAGCTACAATTCGCAGCACAGATAGAGATTATCATTAGATTATCGTATGCCAAAGCACAAGTTTGTATATTTGAAATTGTGGGTGTGGCAGTTTTTCGCTGTTTTTGGGGGAGGGGGGGAGGTATCGATAGTTTGGACAAAAGTCATATTTGTTGTTGGTATTTTAATAATAATCGTTAGCAAGTTTCGGTCACACTGAAATTTTGCACATGTTTGTTTTGCGTTTGTTAGTTTTGCCGTTGGCAATATGCTACATGCAAATAAAACGCCAGATAAAATTATTTCGTTGTTGGAACATTTCAAATATGAAAATATTGATTAAATCGTATCCCAATTTGGAAAAATCCACCTAATTAATTGGGAAAAAAAGAACAGACTATAGAGTTTTGGTCAGAAGTTTTGATGTACAAGGATGCTGGCCAAAACAAAGCTTTCGAGCAACTGGCGTTATTTGCTTTCACTGCCATGGTCGAATGCTGCGGTTGAGAGGGTATTCAGCCAAATGAACATCGTAAAAACAAAGTTGCGCAACAAAATGTGTTTAAAAAGCTTGAACGCAATATTAAGAATAAGGTTTGTTTTTGAAATTTTAAATTATTCAAAATATACTAAGTATTTTTTTTGTAATGTTATAGATATGGACTGCGACGTCATGGCAAATGTTGCCATGACTACCAGACTCACAAGTCTGAAATGGCAAAATAGGGAAACATGAAAGTCGGCATCACAGCAACATATGTACATAAGCATATGGATCCGTATACTATACATGTACACAAATACATTGAACGGAAAAAATCGGCATGCTCGACACAGACCGTGCTTTCCGTTCGAGCGTCTATGCAAAACTGACAACACAAGTTTTGATGTTGGTCCAACTCGACAGAAACCAGTTTCTCATGCGCTGGCTGCTCAGTCGCATGTTCGATCGCATATGTTGCATCTTGGGTGGACCTGATCGTCGCAAAATTCATGGGACCGCTTTTTAGGCTGTTTGACACCTCTATGTAATGAATGCTTAGTGCTATAATCTTATGATAATCTTTATCTGTGCTGTGAATTGTGGCCCAATTGGATAATAAACACTGGAGATATTCAAGATTCAATTCCCTGTTTGCGTGCGACGTTACGATATGTTTGCATATGTGCGTGTTTGTTAGCTTGTGTGTGTGCGAAGGAAAGTACAGGGTCTCCTACAGTCGGTTGAATCCGACTGTAGCTTTCCGAGTTTTTATATCTTTATCCCCATAAAGTATATATATTCTTGATCAGGACGACGAGCTGAGTCGATCTAGCCATGTCCGTCTGTCTGTCCGTCTGTATGAACACCGAGATCTCGGAAACTATAAGTATTACATAAGCAGGTCAAGTTTATTTCAAATGTTTGAAAAGTCATCCCCCTCCTCCTCAAATTTACAAAAATATTCTTAGCATGTACAGTTTTAGAGTCACTGTTTTCCTTTTTTTGCATGAATAAAGCTTTAGGTGCTTTGAATGTTTGGTGCGATTTTCAGCTTAATCGGACCACAAATAAGGAAGTTAGTCAGTAATCTCTTTGTATGAAAACTCAATGAGTAGTAAATGTGTTCGAATTTTACCGGGATGTACATCAATAGCGCTATAGCCTAGGATCTAGAGGGTGGTTTCATAGTCGAGTGGAACATGGTTCAAATCAGCAAAGTTTATTTTTAATTCTTTTTATTTAATTTATGTTTTTTTTTAATTCATTCCTAAATATTTTCTTATTTCTTAATTTGTTTTAATTTGGATAATCGTATTTCTTAGCAGAACGAACTTATAATAATCATTGAAACTGCTAAGCAGTTCAATTTACATCTTCCAATTAGAATTTTAATAATGTGTACAAATATGTATACTTTAGCCATATGACATATAGTCGTTGCACTCTATTTTGGCACGCGCTATATTGTCCCCCCGTTCTATTTCATGCTTTGTTTTGCTCGTTCTACTTTTACTCGCAAGTTCGTTTTGTTCGTTCGTTTGGTTGTTTACAAATTTTCATTGCGTTATTTTTTTAAAGTTTCATAAACAATAAACAACGAAGTTGTGATAGAAAAGTGAGTTACAGAATTTTTATTGTAACACCCGGTTATCTCTTTGTATGAACAGTCATTGAGCAGTATATACTAGTATAAATATTCGATTTTAACCGGATTGGAACCATATGACTTCATGGCGTAGTGTGTTGAGTGTTTGTATCAGAACGGGTGGGATCGGGGTTCGTATCTTATATTTGTAATATTTATTATTGTTTTTTTTTAGTCTTTGTTCTTGTTTTTTAATTTGTGCCTTTTTTAAATTAAATTATATTGAGATGCTAAGTACAGGGTCTTCTACTGTCGGTTGACCCGACTGTAGCTTTCCGAGTTTTTATTGCTAGAGAACCCTAATTCTGGAATTTCTAGATTGCAAGCAGCTCATATAATGTCGATTAGTAATTTTTATGAATTATGTGCTCAACTGTTAAGGCATGTAAGTCAATTATGACACTTTTTTAGCGTATATTCTCATGGAAATATTAAAAAACTCAATCCATTTGTCCTTTGGCATTTGCCATTTACCATTTGCCTGCTTTCTCTCTACAGCTGCCCGGAAGCTGAATAAATGCATCCGCAATAAAACTTAGCAGCTGCAACCGCTAATCTTTGCGGGATAAGCGAATGTTTTAGCTACCTGCCTCTGAATGCAAAAAGGTTTAAAAGGCGCTGCATTCATGGCTCCGCTCGCATTTACAAGTGAACCAACTAACGTAAAGGACCACAGATCTAAAATCAAATTTTGAAATGTTACGACGGAATTCCACTTCCAATAACAAACAAAAGAAGCTTTTAGTGGACACGACGGGCATGGAGAGCGAGGATCTTAACAAACTATTGCAGCTGAACGCGGAGATTGAAAAGAGGCGAGCACATTCAGAAAACTCTCAGAGAAATATAAGAGAAGCAGGTGGTCTGCTGCATGCCACAATGACTCGGGAGGAGGTTTTTGAGGTTTCCTCTTGGGATGATGACCGGTTTCTCACGGCACTAGAGCATCAGAACTCATATGAAATTCCGTCACGCGTGCAAGTCACAGACTTGGATCTATCGCGCGTTGAAACTCTTATGAAATACTTCAATGAAGAGGTACCATTGACACCTACCAAGGATGTGGCTTTCCGCTGTCGCACTGGCCAGGTGACTAGAGCGATTGCCAAATTGTTCAAACAGAATGCTGCAGTTACTCCAGCCAAGCAAAGAGAGACCTACAGTGCTAAGCAAAAAATTAAAGAACTGAAACAGAAGTATGAGCAAAGTGAGAACGGTAAGAAGCAGGAGAATCGGGTACAGCAACAAGTTGCCACACCACAGCCTACACGTGGCTCCAAGTTGTCCAGGCATGTAAAGGAGATGACCCAACTCTTTAACTCGAAATTTCAACAAGTTATGTGCCGTAATGAGACGACACCGTATACCGTGCTGCACAATGAAATGTCCCCGAATCCCCGAAAGTGCCCAAAATTAAAGCCCCAGTCTCAGTCAGATATTCAAGAGAAACCTCAAGCACATCCGGAGTGTCGACAACCGCAGGATGTTTTCTGTGAGCTGAGTGTCAAGGATAAGGTTCTGCTCTATAATAAGTTTGTTAACGATATGGCTGGCAATCAACCCAAAATCAATCGGCATGCAGCAGCCCTCAAGGACAAGGACAATCAAATGTCAAATGTCAGCGACAAAGCTACGGGGGGAATGATCAATGAGCAGCAAGCGACCGTTAAGCAGTTGACCCAGGAACTAGAGGCCAAATGCATCTTAAACGTTGCAACTCCACCACGACCCACTAAATATACCTCCAAATTGCATATAAGTACTTTAACAGTGGTAATTAAGCCCAGTCCAGAACGTCGGGCGTTCACTCTTGCTCCTATTGCTGGTAACTCTGGAAAAGGTCAACGGGAATCTGCGTGCTCTCAGAAGCGCAACCTGGCAGCCATACGCAGCATGTTTACAACTGAGGCATATGCGCCACCCAAGAAGATCAGACGTACCCGTCAGGAACGCTATGATAATCATCCGTTTTTTCAAAACGAACCGCTGGAGCGTTTGTTCTACAACTGGTTAAGCACCAAGAACGGGGTACTCTTCAATATTAAGAGTGTGGCAAGTGATGGTGATCAGACCATTGAGATAGCCACTAGCTCCGATGAACTGCTGCCTTTACAAGCCACCATCCAACGTGATATTAGTCAAAAGTCAGAGGTCGAACGCTTGATTGAGGAGGTAATAACCAAACTGAACCTGGAGATATCAGACAAATCCACCAACGAGTCAACCTACGTAGAGGAAAAGGATGACAACATTGATGCTGTAACACCTCCGATTATAGTTCCATATAAAGAGGCCACAGCCACTAAAGTGACACCTCAAGCACCACCTGTGCCTGCACCACGCACTAGTCTCGCTCAAACGCAATACACGGGCGTAACATCGAGTAGTTCTTCCAGTCGGAAACAGTCTGAATCTGAGGAAAGCGAATCCGGCTTATCAACTTTACCAAAAGTAAGTTCTCATCTATTATTAAATTTAATTGAACAAACTCTGAATGCAACATTCAAACTAGAGTATTATGTACAATCAAAGATAAATCTATATGAATATTTCAATTCCTTTCAATTCCTCTATACAAATCAAGTTTTAAATATTCCGCTTTCGAGTAACGCACTAAATCAAAGCCTGATTTAAATTAAATACTCTAATTACTTTGAAATTAATGGATCTTGTTGTTTCAGATAACCAGCGATGATTCTCAATCGGAAATGACAGCACCACAAACGGATCAAACTGAATTGGATTTTCTTAAGCCAGTGCGACCAGCTCGTAAAAAGAAAATGCGTCGAACCCTGACTTGGACGAAGGAGAATTCTATAGTGGAGGCCATAGTGAATGTGATAACCAGCACCGATTCAGACTCTGAGTGTAAGCCAGCGGGACTTCAAGTCAAGAAGAACACTACTTTACTTGCTGCAGGTCCAGTACCTCTACCAAAACAGAGATACATTGTGCTAGACAAGTCGCTGATGCTTCAAGTGAATTCTCCGAGGACGATCAATTCCGCATATACGCTGACCGTGAATGCAGAGAGTAATCAATTACCACGCCAATCATTGGACCCAAATAAACATAAAAAAGAACAGAAGCATATGCAGATGTGCGATAGTTTTATAGATCAAGGATTTGAGACGTGCTCCAATCATGCCAGTCCTTTGCGCCACTCATCTTTGGAGCAATCAGTTACCAAACCCTCGTTCTATTCCACTCCTGTAAAGGGACGCAATTCATTCTACATGGGCGCACAGCAGCAGCTTTTTAGTCCCATTACTGGTCAGCTGGATAAGGCAGCCCGCCACAGTTCATTAGCGAAACAGGTGATCCGAGAAAATTACCCACTGGATCTGACTTCGGATACGCCAACCACCCCAACCTGCACTGAAAATGAGTTCTTTGCTAATGCTCCCACCATGGATTTTAGCTCCTATAAACTACTTGATGAAGAAGAAGAATCACTGCAGACACACAAGCTGCAATCTAAATTTTGGATCAACGTCGGAGGCTTGACTGTTTCCCTTAATGTGATGTTGAAAACCATTGACCAATTACGCTACCAATATCAAGACTTCACCCAAAAGAGCTGGGAAACAGGTAAACTGACTTTTGGCATTGATGGACATAAGTTTTGCCGCGGT
This sequence comes from Liodrosophila aerea, assembly GCA_035045005.1. Taxonomy (NCBI): domain Eukaryota; kingdom Metazoa; phylum Arthropoda; class Insecta; order Diptera; family Drosophilidae; genus Liodrosophila; species Liodrosophila aerea. The sequence continues at coordinate 35,323 of JAWNNL010000101.1, forward strand.
GAACAGGAGATGAAATTGTTGCCAGAGCGTTCGCCCAGTGATAAAAACGTCTCACATTATTGGTTTACTAACGGCGATAAGACCGTAACGTTTACCGGAAAGAATATGTCAAGCGAAAAGGTCGAGCGTCTCTTTCAGTTCCTAAATGCAGAGATCCAAACTGGCGTGCAGGAAGTATTTCGCTTTGGCGTCGATAATTTTGAGTTTAGCTGCGTGCCAGAGTTTTGGCAAAATAGTCCAAAATTCTCAATTGATAGCAATTACAGCTTGCTGGTCGGACTACAGACTGGTAACAGCAATGGCCTGGAGGGACGCAGCAAATTTGCTTGGCCCAAACACTAGAACCTGCACGACAATAACAGTGCCCGCAATGTCATCAAGACAAGCGACATGAATTAATCGATGTCGCTTGATGACAACTTTGTGACCCGTCCAAAGATCTTTCGCAAAAATTAGAGATCGAACCATGCTCAGAATCTTAAGGCCATTCATAATATACTCGGAGCAGTGGACGATGTAAATACTTTATTCTCTAAAAACTTTTCATATAAGTTGCCAGTTGTTTTTGAGCAAAGTATTCGAATTTTAATAAGTTTGAGACTAATAAATGGATACATCAATATTAATCCAAGAAACACATATTGTCCATTATAATACTTAAGCACAGATTTAATAAATTCTAATAATTTTAAAAGAAATAACTGATTTATAGTAGTTCTTCTTGCGTTTTCTTCAGTTAAGTGAAAGATTTTGGGAAATTTTTTGGATATGGCTTTTATGCTTTTTTAAATGAAGCCCTAGTTCGTAGTCGTAGTCAGTTCTGTACAAATTTTGGATTGCCTTGATAAATTACCGATGATTTCCTAGGCAGGTCAAGTTCTCCTACTCCTTCTTTCTCCTACTCCTTCCCCTCAATTTTGCGAAAATATTCTCCTAGCTGGCACAGCTGCCACAGTGTAGAGTCACTGACTGATAACTTTGCATAAACAAAGAATAGGCATAAAACGTTTGGTCCAATTTGCAGACCAATCGGATAATAAACACCGGAGATATTAGATAATTCATTATGTATATTAGGGTAGAATTACGTGGGATGCCGAATACGTGCGTCAGTGTCAATGAATTTGCGCTTGAAGGTATGTATGTAGAAAAAAAATCCTGAACGGGATGATCCACAATATTTATTGTAATATTATTATTTATATTAATATGCTAGGAGGCTTCGTCCATAACATGGGGCAGAATTCCCTGAAATCTAAAATATATATATACTTTGTGGGTGCTCTCACGCTTCCTTCTGCCTATTACATACATATATCTCTGAGTTGCACAAGCTTAATAGACTCTTTTGTACTTTTTTAAAGTAAAATAAAACTCGGAAAGCTACAGTCGGATGCAGCCGCAGTATGAGATCCTGTACTTTCCTTTGCACACACACACGCGTACAGACACTCACACATGCAACACCGCGTGGTGTGCGGGGCATAGAATACCACCACAGCTCACCATAGCTTGTCGTAAGAGGCGACTAATATGGTACAGGGGTGTTCCTGCCCGCTGGGTAGGAAAAGCAGCTTGTAACCTCCTGGGTGAGGTATCCCTGGGGTATATGCAACTCATCTGAGAAGCACATCCTTAATACGAGTATGCGACTAAGGCGGAGCCCAGTAATGCCTTAGGATTGGACACTGGACCCCCGACTGGAAACTGAAGAACCCTGGGCTGACGGCAACAGTATTCTTGCATCTCAGTAAGCGGAGTGAAATCCTGCCGAAATGGCTGCAAGGCTAATGCTGTTGCCGCCCCCGTCCCGTTAAAAAGTGGCGAATCTCTGAGAACGCTCCTTGCTTCGTAGCCATTAAGTTGGCGGTACAGGCTCAGTTGAGTCGCTCCTGACTAGTGCGGATCTGGCTCTGTACTCATGTCCCCATGAAGACTTGAGTCAACCCTCGCATGGCCTCACTGCTTGCATAGATAACCATGGGATCGTTAACGCAACTGTACAACGAGCAAGGATAACGGCTTAAGAGTTGGGACCCAATTACACTGATTAATAACGATACACCAAAACAAACAACGGAGATAGTGATGGAGTCTGCATTCTCTAGGAGTAAAAAGATGGCGAGATCCCCGGAATAGTGGAAATGATGGAGGATGGGAAGAGGCGGTCCATCCACCAACCAATGCGCGACTCCATAGAGAGCATCAGGGTGCTGTATGAGCTCGTGGCCATACAGCTCCATGACGAGGGAGCAAAGGCGGTTATTAGATCGCACCAAGCTTGCCAAACGTCGCCTGTATTCCGGCTCGTAGAAAACAAACGGAAGCAGGACAAGGGAGTACGAACGCCGAGAACTAAGCGGCAAAAGGGAGATGCCGGAACCCATACCGTGGTGGTGGAATCCCCAAAGGAGGATGTGGCGACTCCACACGTAGGTAAGTCTACACAACAGGCGGTAAAGGAGAAGAAGGCCACTAAGAACAGGAGCAACCGCAAAAGTACCCTAAGCGACAAACCACGGCCAGATGCTATCCTAATAGCAGCAAAGGGTGAGGAGACATACGCGGATATTCTCCGAAAGGTCAAACAAGACCAAACCCTAAACGGACTTGGCGAGGTGGTTACCAGGATCAGGAGAACGCAGAAAGGGGAACTTCTTCTTCAGCTGAACAAATCAGGTGAGAGTACGTCAGTATTCAAGAGCCTGGTAGGAGAGGCCCTTGGGGAAAAGGCTGAGGTCCGAACCCTGTCGCACAGGGTCACGATCGAGTGCAAAGACTTGGACGAGATCACGACCGCAGGCGACATCTGCGAGGCGAATTTAAACCACTGCGAAGCCGCGCAGACCCTTTTGCAGCACTCGATGCGAGAGAGAACAGCGGATATCGCCATCCTCTGTGAACCCTTCAAGGCAATTCAAGGAAGCGGATGGGTATCCAGCAGATGCAAGAAAGCTGTAATATGGTCATGGGGCATCTTCCCCCAGGATGTATATGCAGGAGAGGGTTTTGTGCGAGCGAGAATCAGGGGAGTAACATTTTACCGCTGCTACGCTCCACCCAGCTGGGAACTTTCCCGCTTTCAGACTATGCTGCTAGCCATTGCGGATGATGCTAGAGGGAGAGCCCCCCTAGCGATAGCGGGGGACTTCAATGCCTGGGCTGTGGAATGGGGTAGCAAAGTGACAAATGCCAGAGGGACCAGCCTCTTAGAGCAATTCGCTCCCATGGACATTGTGCTGGCAAACGACGGAAGGGACCTGACATACTGGAAAGCAGGTCGCGGTTCGATAATCGATGTAACCTTCCTCAGCAGCTCACTGAGTAGAGGAGCCACATGGCAAGTTGGTAAGGACTTTACCTTTAGCGACCACCAAGCGATCCACTGGAGTATTGGTACCGTGCGGAGAGAACAGGTGAAACGTACCGGCCCATAGTGGAAGGATCGATGCTTAGACCGGGAAACCTTCGTGGACTGTCTACGGGATGCTCGGTGGAACTCGACCCAAAGCGGAGCGGTCGCTATGGCCCACCAACTCTCGAAGTGCATGGACATCGCCTGCGACTCGTCTATGCCCAGGGTAAGGGCAAGTCCCCATGGTAAGCCATGCTACTGGTGGACGGATGAGATCAGCGAGCTTAGGCAGGAGTGCAGGAGAGCAAGGAGACGGTGCCAGAGGTCCCATGGTAGTCCACAATTCGGGGAAAATCTGGAAGGTTTCCGAGCAGCCATGAGAGCTCTTAAAAAAGCGATCAAGGCTAGCAAAGCAGAGAGCTTTCAGAAAATATTAGATGAGGCTGATGTAAATCCCTGGGGAACGGCGTACAAGGTCGTTACCAAGGTAATCCGAGGACAGGAGTCTATCCCGGTGACATGCCCGGTGCTGCTGCGTAACATTGTGGAGACGTTATTCCCACAGCACTCGCAGAGAGAGGATACCTGCATCCCAGAGGATACCTTGCCATGGCGTCGAATCTCCACAGCAGAGGTAAGAGAGGCGGTTAAGGAATTTGGAGACAGAAAAGCCCCCGGCCCGGACGGCATTCCTAACAAGGCACTAAAGCTAGCAGTGGATGCTAGGCCTGATGTCTTCATGGAAACCTTTAACACCTGTCTCGAGTCTGGAACTTTCCCAAGAAGATGGAAACTGCAGCGGCTCATCCTCCTACCAAAGGGGAGCAAGCCTGTTGAGGATCCCTCAGGTTATCGACCTATATGCCTTCTCGATACTGTCGGAAAGGTGCTGGAGAAGATAATCTGCAAGCGTCTTCAGATAGTGGTGGAAGAAAAGGAGGCACTGTCGGAGTCCCAGTTCGGTTTCAGAAAGGCACGATCGACGGTGGACGCGATCAAAGCCGTGGTGGATATCGCCTCAAGCGCGATTGAAGGAACCCGATGGCGATGGGGTACCAAGGAGTACTGCGCGGTGGTGACGCTCGACATTAAGAACGCGTTCAACTCTGCAAGCTGGGCGAGAATCCGACAGGCCCTCTTGGAAACCGGTGTGCCAGGTTACCTGATGCATATCATCTCCAGTTACCTTTCGGACAGAACCCTAGAGTACGAGACGGACGACGGTCCGAGGCAATATGAGGTGACAGCGGGTGTTCCCCAGGGGTCGGTCCTCGGACCTCTCTTGTGGAACATCATGTATGACGGCGTCCTTAGAGTCAGACTACCTAGCGGCTGCAAATTAATCGGTTTCGCTGATGATCTGGCGCTAGTGGTGGTAGCGAAGGAGCTGACGGCAGTGGAGGCAACCGCAAACTCTGCTATAAAAGTCATAGCAAGCTGGATGCATGACACTGGCCTCCACCTAGCAGGCCACAAATCGGAGGCGGTGCTCATTACGAGCAGGAAGAAGGTGGAGTACGTAAGTATACAAATAGGAGACGCCAAGATCAGGTCGAAGGAGGCGATCAAATACCTTGGCGTGATGATCGACAACCGCCTGAACTTCCGCGCGCACGTGGAGTATGCCAGCCAAAAAGCATCAAGGATGCAGGGAGCACTGGCGAGGATGCTCCCAAACATTGGTGGACCGAAGACAGGGAGAAGACTGCTCCTCTCACGAGTGGTATCCTCCGTCCTCCTGTATGCAGCGCCAATATGAGGCTTAGATTGACGCTTGTCGCTCCGACCGTCTGATATCCGCGCTGCTTGCTGTGGTGCGCTCTCTGGCAGCATAAATTTCGGCAATCTAAGCCTCAGACGGAGGCTAGCTTCGCCATACAGGCTAGCGGCTCTCCGGGTCATCTCGGGCTTCAGGACTGTGTCCGAAGACGCAGCGCTAGTCCTCGCCGGAATGATTCCGGTGGACATACTCGCAACGGAGATGCACGAAATTAATGCTGCCAGACAGCGCACCACAGCAAGCAGCGCGGATATCAGACGGTCGGAGCGACAAGCGTCTCTAGCAAGGTGGCAAGCTAGATGGGACCAGGCGATAAAGGGAAGGTGGACGCACCGCTTAATCCCGAATCTTGGGAAGTGGCTGGAACGCGATAAGGGGGAGGTAAACTTCCAACTGACGCAGTTCCTTACCGCACACGGTGGATACAGAAGGTATCTCCATAGGTTCAGGTTCGAGGATATCCCGGACTGCCCATCCTGCCCAGGAGCGGTCGAGGATCCGGAGCACGTCATATACCATTGCAGGAGGTATGCAGGTAGGACAGGCTCAGTCGCCCCACCAGAAAATCTGATAGAGTGGATGTGTCAAACGGAGGATAACTGGAGAAACGTGTGTGAGCTCATAGCAGGCAT